>SNQJ01S0032102.1:138803-162269 GCA_010110895.2 Picea sitchensis
TGAAATATAATGGCTTGCGGTCTTATCATAATGCTATTGAATCTTTAGTTAATGATGATTTATAAAATATGAGGTTCCTTGAACTAAGCACCATAGAGTATTATGAATTGGTAAATGAGGTTTCTTGTTCATTTATATAATGCCGAACTTGTGGGTCGTTGTCTGAATCCTTCTGATTTGCATCTTCCATAGAGGTCGTGGTTGTCCGTTGATTGTTGTACTTGGTTGTCCTGCATGGCTTGGTTTGCTTGTGTTGGGTGGGATATAGACACCTCCATGTAGCCTTAGTATATATGTCTGTGTGTGTTATTATTCTGTGTAAAGAATCCAGTGCCGTATCAAGAGTCTCGGGCCCTTTAAAGGCAGGGTTTCCACTCTTGCGACACACCTGAGGGGATTACTAGTTTCTACCTGAGCAGTCGGCCATGAGCCTATCTGACCTTCTCTCTCCCCGGAGCAGAGAACTAAGATTAAACGCCCTGCTTTCCTGTGCAGAAATAGTAAATCTACCACTATGGATTCTTCCTTTGGTGTTCGTACTGTGCATAACCCATTATGTCGTTAAATGTTTGTAGCTACTTGTTGTGTGCCTTATGTCTTCTTATTGTGATCATCGTGGGTGCGTTTTGTTAGTCTTCGGGTGGTGTCGTAGAGTCTAGTGTGTCTGTTCCTTTTTACACGCGCGCACACACCTTAAAAAAAAAGTTTTTTTTTTTTTGGCACCTGTTATCAGAGTTGTGGTCGTAACGAGGAGGTTCGTTACATGTGCAGATGCATGTAAAGAAGGACTTGGTGGAATCCTTATGTTGGATAACCATGTGGTGAGTTATGAGTCTAAGAAACTAAAAGAGCATGTAAGGAATGATGTCACTCATGACCTGGAACTTGTAGCTATAATCCATGCGTTAAATATGCAACACCATTACTTGATGGGCATAAAATTTGTGTCGATGACAATCACAATAGGCCGAAGCACTTATTTGATTAGCCACACTTGAACTTCAGGCAAGCTAGATGGTCAACATTTCTCAATGAGTATAACTTTGAGATAATGTACATAAAAGGCAAAGAAAGTAAAGTAGTTGATGCCCTTAGCAAAACTATGTAAGTCATACATATGGAATCCATTGGTACTTATGAATCTGATCTAAAAATCAGAGTAAAAGAAGCCCTGGTTGATTATGAACACTTCATTCAAGTAAGAAATGGTTTGCAACAAGAAAAAAATGAACATAAATATGATGTTTTTTTAATAGAATTGGGAAATATATTTATTCAAAAATTATGTGAGAAATCTCATAGAGAAAGAGTTTATAGAGGTAAAAACCAACCTTATCTAGAGTCTCAAAAATAGGTTGTAAACTAGTTAAACTGACATGAAAACCAATTGTTTTCTTAAGAGCATACAAAGATCCAAGATAAATTTTGTTATATATCCTATAGAATACTCCTAAGATCAAAATACAAAAACTTAACATCGGAGAATTAAATATTTGGAGGGTCTTTCCTGTCAAGTTCAACTTCAACAAGCCATGGAGGTGAATTTAGGTCAGGAACTATTATTTGAGGGCATGGGGAGGAGGTTGCATATGAAATCACTGTGGTGGTATTATTTGGCGATGGGGAAGTTGACTGACAATGCATCTCTTCGACCTCAAACTTGATAGTCGTGACCTCGTATTGGAGTTGCTATTGTCCTTGCCTTTGTTCCACCAACAATTCCATTGTTATAGGCATCTGAGGGGACAAATTGTTCATCTGGATGTGCAGAGCCAGGACCGAATTCTCTAATTCTACATTCTAATCTTCGTGTATTTCTTGTCTCCAACACGTGTGGCCAATGCTTCTATTGGCCATGACACCAATACCCATAGCTTCAATAAGGCCCACAACTACTACAGTAACCACAAGATCAAGCTGAGACAATGTTGGGTTTTCTAGTAATCCCACCTTCTAATGTTGGTGTAATGTTGCTTGCTTCTCTAAAACTACCATGTTATGTTCAGTTTGAATACAAGTTCCGTTTATTTTGTCATGCCTTCATGCAAATGAAAATCGCCACAAAATATGAATAATTTCAAACTTCAAATCCATTAAGCGATCGATCCTCTCACACATAGTAATCTACTAACTAAGGGCATAAGTACCATGATTAAAATGCATGGTTGATGATGCCATGGGCTAGAGTGACGCAAAGAGAGCGAAGTGTAGTAAAGGATCCATGCGGAAAGGAGAAAACCAACCCATAGGAAAGGACATGGCCTAAGAGGAAATGAAAGAGCATGCACGTGACTGAGGGAGGGGTACGAAACAATTAAGCCAAGACGAGAGAGGGGAGAATAACCTAGAGGGATGTTTGTGTGTGAGTGCCCATGAAACAACGTGTTAGAAAGAGAGAAGCCACGTGACAAAGCCAAAATCAGAGCTGACATGGAGACAGTTGTGGGAGGAAGCCAAAAGAATTCATTGGGAAAGGGATGGGGATTAACGTCCCATATGGAACCTTCATATGGACTGGGGAGGGGAACCATGAGAAAAATCAAGGGATATGTTGTAGTGTGACATGTTTGTTTACATGGATAATTCCCATTTCATCTCAGATACCCTGATTGGCTTGAAAATCCGCATTGATGTTGTTGTGATGAAGAACATGGTAAGTGACGAAGGTGTGGAAGGATTCCAACTCCTTGTGAATTCTTGTGAATATTGCTCTCATTTTCATGTACAACAACAATGTTTTCTTCCTTACATGGTTTATAATCACTTTCAAGTCTCCCAAGATTGAAATGGAGTCCGGCCTTGTTTCCAAGCCAAAAATAGACCTTGAAGAAGTGCTTATGCCTAAGCTTGATTATTGGTTGCTATGCCCAGGCTCCATGAAAAGGTAAGTCTAATGACCCCTCCCAGGGAGAATATAACCCCACCCATGCTTTCCACCCCAAGGTTTCCTTTTGAGGCACCATCAAATCTCAGGATACACCCTCTATGAGTCTTCTTCCAATCTTCAAACTCATGTGCTACTATATGAAGCTACCATTTAGAATTGGATGAATTGTTAAGACTAATCTGGTGAAGATTAGTGCTAGAACTTGATTGTGTTTGAAGGAGATTTTGGAACCAATTATCTTTCTCTCATGTTAGTTGCTGCTGGATAGTTGATTTTTTCTTTCTTAGATTGAAGTGTTCCATCAGTAATACCAAAATTTTAGTGGCTACCTACTCCAGGGAGGTTGAAACTTCTGAAAATAAAGATTGATTCCTTGCAAGCCATATTTTCCAAGTGGTGAACTTTGGCAAGGCCATAAAGGAAACTTTGAAAGCCTCCTTATTGGCTAACGATCCTTGGTAGGAAGCTTGCCAATGCCTAAAGAGTTGAGTGGGGGGAATTGGTTACCTAATAAGTGGAGTTAAATTTTGTAGTACTAAGGCCCACACTTCTATATCAAATGGGCATTCCATGAATAGATGAATGATTGTTTCTTTAGCTCGACGACAGAGAGGAAACCTGTATGGACCTATGAACCCCCTTTTTGGCAGATTCTCTCCTGATAGGATCTTCCCATGCGCTAGTATCAAACAAAACATATTAATCTTAGGGAGACAGATTGTATCCCAAACACTTTTCCATATGCTCAATTTTGGAGGAAGAGTTGATTGTTCAAGGAGGGTAGTGTAATCATCTCAATCCGAATATTGGTTAGCCCCCCATCCTCGGGAGTCCTTGATCGATAGGTGGGAGGGAACACAATCTTTAAGACGAAGGCAACGATCTTGGAAAAGGCCTTGAAGTGGAGATGGCAGATCACTTAGCTACCAACTTTCCCAAGAACTAGAGGGATACCATTTCAAGATGTCAAACAAATAATTTATGCCATGTTCATTGCTCTAGGAGAGTAGAGGCAACAATGAGTGATCTTGCTGAAGAGGGTGGTTTACCATAATGTTGTCCTTCTAGATAAATATTTGATGCCCATTACACAAGATCCAAGTTGCTTTGCTTTGGAACAACAAAAGCGAGGCGTTCAAGAGTTTCCATATTGGAGAACCAAATTTTCTTGAAGGGGGGGAATCTAGACACCTTGGCATATCCCTAGTCAAGTATTTATGAAGCGGTGCCTTCTTCCACCATTCTTGCTTTCCAGTGACTAGTCGCCAAAGGATTTTTGCCCCAAGCGCTAGGTTAGACAACGATGGATCTAAAATACCCAAACCACCATGAATTGATATGAATTGGATCATTATATTATTTTTCATCTATCTCGATCCTTTTAGAGTGGAAAAAATTGGAGGAATCAACTTGTAGGGCCATTTTAGTGGCAGGTCCCAGTTTGTAAAATTGGGGTCCAGAACCTTCCAGGGCCATTTTGAGGCATCAAATGACATTTTTTGGGGTTAAAGCTTTCCTAGCATAAGTTGGATCCCGTGACACTATTCTGCACATCAAGACCTTTCTAATGGTACAAAAATCACATCAATCAGAGTTAGTATGCAAAACTTATGCCTCCCGCAAGTTGACCTACTGTGTTGACCACCATGGTACGAGAGGATGCCACGTCAACCCCTATTACTCATGCATATGGGGCTAGCCATACATGTAATTTCAAGAATATTCTAGAAGGTCCAAAACCCTATCACAATTGAGGGTTGAGGAAGTCAAAACCTACCCCTAGATGGCTATCGGGCTAGGTTAAATACCAGGCCACTAGGAGGAGAAGGGGTTCCATTCTTTTGCATTATATATTGTTCTATAGCCGAGAAAAACATCTGATAGTGGTATTCTGTGAGCATAACAGAGGACGAGAGATTTTATAGTAGCCATAAAGGCCACAATGTCAAAGGAAACTCCGTGGAGAGTGCCTCTTTCTTTGTACTTGCATCATTTCTATACTAAAGAAAAGAGAGCATAGCAACCTCACCTTCTAGTTGGGTTTTCTCCCTTATTGGGTTTCCTATGTCATATCTTGTGTTTATTTGTGGATGGTGTGATTCTATTTTACAGTTCTCTATTTTCTGTATTTTATCTATTTCATGCATAAGCATAAAGTCAATAACTAAATATTCTAGAGATCTAAAGGAACAATAACCTTAATAGTAAAGATTTTAGTATCTTATTAGATTTGTTGTGACTAACTGTTCCAGTGGAATATCCACAACAGTTTATAGATCGTGAATATTTGGGGCCCTTATTACCTACCATTTGACTAGGTGCATTCTTTTAGTGTTAGATTCCCCCCCCATCTAGAGGAATTTCCTTAGCTCTTGAGCGATCGTAAACTTGACACTAGCTGGAGAAAGAAGGGAAGGAAATTGAAAGAAGGGAAGGGTTGAAAGAATAGACTTGATTAACACCACCCGACCAATCGGATTGAGCCATTGAGACCCCCACTGGATGAATTTAGACTTTATTTTGTCTATAATAGGATCCCAAGCCGAATTGGGAAGGGACTAAAGACAAATAGGGATGCCCAAATACTTGAAAGAGGTCCAATTTTCCTTAAGTAAATCTTGATTTAATATTCCATACATAGATATGGCTTTTCTTCCTTTTATCTTGCCTCCCCAGGCTTTCATAAATTCATGCAAAATATCCTTAAATTTTTTAGCTATGATTATAGATGCCCCTCCCAACAATAGTGTATCATCTGCAAACTGAGAATAATTAACTCTTCTTGCCCCTTGAGAGTTTTTTAATGTAGTAATAATTTTGGTCAATCTCGCCTTCTCCAGTTGTCTACTTAATGCTTCTGCCATCAAGATGTATAGAAGGGGGGATAAAGGGCATCCTTACCTTAGGCCTCTAGAAAGCCAGAGGAACTCTGCAAGCCTTACATTGATCATCGAATAAATCCAAGGGTTCTGAATATAAGAGGAGATCCATGCTAAAAAAATCTCCCCCAAAGCCAAACCTTGCCAAAATGGAAAACAGGAAGTTGTGCCGCACCCTATCAAAAGCATTTTCCATATCCAATTTTATAACCATCCCCTTTTCTCCCCTTTCTCTATTGGAGTGTATGGCTTCCTAAACTAACAAAATGTCATCCATCATTTGCCTTTTTTCCACACACACACACCTACCCCCCCCCCCCCCCCCCCCCCCCCCCCCCCCCCNTTCCCCCCCCTCCTTGGTTTGGAGAGATAAGCTTAGGCAGAAAAGGCTTGATTATGTTAGCAATTATTTTTGAGATGATCTTGTACGATACATTGTAGAGGGAGATTGGGTGGAAACGAGGGAAAGAGGATAGGTTTCACTCTTTGGGAAAAAGGGATAGAAAGGAAGAATTTTTGTTTCCTCCCATTCTTGTTGATTTTTGGACATATTGAACCATTCTAACCAAATATTGTTTTATAATATGCCAACAGATGAGATATAAATGGGATGAGAAGCCATCTGACCCTGTTGCCTTATCCAGGTTCATTTGTTGGAGAACCCCTAAAATTTCTTCTTCTGTTACTTTTTGGAAGAGAACCTCATTATCTGTCGTGCTAATGATGTTAGGAATATTATTAAAAATATTCTCATGGACATCTATGTCCCGCTTCCCGTCTTTCAAATACAAACTTTCAAAATGGATATTAGCTGCCATTTTGAAATGATTTTGCCCAGAAATAGAAGTGTCATCTACTCCCTAAGCTCTAAAATTTTGTTTTTACAAATTCAAGCTTTGGCTTGACGATGTAAGAATTTAGTGTTACAGTCTCCAACCTAGAGCGAGAAATTATGGGACTTTAGTCTCCAATCTTCCTCCTTCACCCTTAAGACTTGTTGGTACTCCTTAAAATTGCTTTGCTCTTCCACCAGAAGGGATGGATTAATGGGGTTTGATTCCATTCTATAATGCGTCTCCTCCATTTTGCATGCAAGATCTTGAATTGATTTCTTCTCATTTATCTCTTTGATCTTGACCCATTCTCCGATGGCACTTTTAGTGGATTTTAACTTTTGTTTCCAAATGAATACATGGGATCCCAGGATCCAGAAACTCTAGGAGAATGACACCAGCTCAAGGAAGGATGGATCTTGGGCCCAATGAGGATTAAAATAAAAAAGAATAGGTCCCAGGGAGTCCAGGGATGACAACTCAAGAGTAATAAGTCAGTGATCAAATCTTGACCAGGGAAGAATGCGAGGCTGGGACAAGCCTGAATATTCCAGGATACTTCCGCTAAGGAGAAACCGGTCTAGCCTGAATGCAATATGACCTAGTCCCTCCCTATTGTTTTACCAAGTGAAATGGTCATTGATGGGCTTGATGTCTATCATATCATGAATTGCCAGAAGATCTTCCATAAATTCCCTGGTGGAATCCCTTACAATGTTCCCCACTCTCTTCTCATAGGCATGAAGAGTAGTGTTAAATTCCCCAGCAAGGATGAGAGGAGTAGAGTTAACTCTCCCTTGTAGAGAGAGTAGAGAATTCAAACATATAAATTTTTCTTTGTAAATTGTAGGAATGTAAATGTTAATAATTGTTAAGAACCTGAATAGATCTACCAATATAATAACCACAAATACTGAATACACAATAGATCCACTAAGCAATATATAAGAAACCACACTTTATTATATCAAAACCCTTGAGGTAGGGCAACACCGTACAATGGATCCTATTATGGAAGGGATCCTCTCCTGTCCACTTGCCTCTTCGAGGGGGCATCCTCCTATTGAGATACCGCTCCAAATACAATATTTCTTTTCATATCTCATTACATTGCTTGAACCCCTTTATATAGTGCTACCATCACCTAAGAACATTCTAGAGGAGGAATCTTCTAGAGGTAGAACCTTCTAAGAAGTCCTCTTACATTTATTATATCTATTTACCATTTATTATCTAACTGCCATAGTAGACCTTATTTAATACTATAGTGAACCCTGAGTCCACCTTACATTGAATGACCTCCACTATTATCATTATGAATGTCTGGGCCCCTCTACTACCTCTCTAGCTACCTTACATTCCATCCCCTTATGAAAGCATTGTCCTCAGCAGCTTGATGTACAACCATATACCAGGGTCCCATGGATAATTGGTCTAATCTTTGAAGAAAGGCCGAGAACTGGAGTCCATGTAGAAAGGAAATCCACCATCTTGAAGTAGTCCAACCATACCATTGTAACCTGGGTCCCGTGTCTAAGTGCTCATGTGAACTCCAGGTGGAAGATTTTGGAGTTAACCAACTCCAAACGATGCTCCAAACACTGACACCTCATGTGGATCCAAATAGAAGATCCATCCACATAATTGGATAAGGGTCATGCTTGAGAATCTGAGGAATAATGCCCTTGTGGAATATATCTTGGTGAGCAGTGGTAACTAGCTCCACAGTGGCAGGACATTGATGTTCTCTGAGAGGTGGGTGGAATCATCAAATAAAATATGGAAGTGGTTGTCATCCTAGAAATGACCACTATCCATATATCAATCATTGTCGTCCTCAAAATCATACCAAGCATATATTTCTTGATTATATTCATCTGCGATGTCCTCCATAAAGAAATCTCTCTCATGCATGCTATTCAATGAACTACAAATACTATTATTGAGGGCCATCTGCAAGGTCTTGAAATTTGTCATGCAATGTGTCACACAATGTGTCATACAATTGAGGATTTAGATAGCTTCAAAGAATTTCTTGAGGTTTTGAAGAAATAGCCATCGAGCACCCTATGAACTCTTCAACCCCTCAACCGTCATGAAAAAAAAAAAAAAAAACCCCAAAAATAGAACAATAAGTTACCACAGAAAATCACGGTTTTTTGAAAAATACAAAATATGTTGAATTTAAAATGCTCATAGCTTCACTTCCCAGGACTTAGTTTATGATTTTTTTTTGGAAATTGGGTGAAATTGGCCAGAGAAACTAAGATCTATAATTTGTTTGAGAAAATTCCGCCTCCAAATGCTACAAAAATAAAAACAAATGTAAATAAAAAAAAAAAAAAAAAAAAATTGCAGATTTTAAACTTCAATATCTTGACCTTTAGGACTCCAGATTTGGTGATTTTTTTAACTTAGATTGTTTTTGAGGAACTAACATCTACAACTTGTTTCTACAAATTTTGCCGCAATATACTGAAAAGTTCTGTAATGTCACGACTCTCTTTTTTCTCCAGAAAAAATCTGCCAAAATAAAAATATTTGCCCACAATGTAATACGCCCAGAGAGTTCTGCGATACCACTTATTAAGAACCTAATAAGTGAATACAAAAGCACCACAATAGATATAGAAAGAACAATATAGAAAATCTCTTTTATTACTATCAAAGCCTTACTTCAAGGGTAGGGCAACACCATACAATGGATCTATTATGGAAGAGATCCTCCTATTCCCTTGCCTCTTTGAGAGGGCATCCGTTTCTGCTGATTTTTTTTTTGGAAATTGGGTGAAATTGTGAGAGAAACTCAGATCTGTAATTTGTTTGAGAAAATTCGGCCTCCAGATGCTACAGAAATAAAAACAAATCGCGTCTCCGTCCGCGGAAAAAACCCTGAAAAATTGCAGATTTTAAAACTTCAATATCTTGACCTTTCGGACTCCGTTTCGAACGATTTTTTTTTTTTTTAACTTGGGTGTTTTTCTGAGAGGAACTAACATCTACAACCTGTTTCTACAAATTTTGCACAGAAATATACTGAAAAGTTCTGTAATGTCACGACTCTCTTTTTTCTTCTCCGAAAAAAAAAATCTGCAAAAATAAAAAAATATTTGCCCACAATGTCTGCCAAGGAAAGTTCTCTGATACCACTTGTTAAGAACCAAAGACTGAATACAAAAGCACCACAATAGATATAGAAGAACAATATAGAAAATCTCTTTTATTACTATCAAACCCTTGAGGTAGGGCAACACCATACAATGGATCCTATTATGGAAGAGATCCTCTCCTATTCACTTGCCTCTTCGAGGGGGCATCCTCCTATTGAGCTACCACTCCAAATAAAATATTCCTTTTCATATCTAATTACATTGCTTGAACCCCTTTATATAGTGCTACCATCACCTAAAAACATTCTAGAGGAGGAATCTTCTAGAGGTAGAACCTTCTAAGAAGTCTTCTTACATTTATTATATCTATTTACCCATTTATTATATCTAACTACCATAGTGGGCCTTATTTAATACTATAGTGGACCTAGTCCACCTTACATTGAATGACCTCCACTATTATCACTTTGGGCCATCTGAGCCCCTCTACTACCTCTCTAGCTACCTTACAATAATAGAGAAAGACTTACTCGAGGGAAGTTGTGCCAAGGTTACTTGCAGCCAATTGGACACACTTGACTAGTCTTCCAATTTGAATTAATGGAATTTTGTTGGTCCCCCAACAACTCCCGTTAAATTTTGTTCGAAATTTAAAGGCCCCCCATTGGAATCTTAGAAAAATCCTGCTTTTCGTTTGCTTTTTGGTTTTATCTTGCTTTATTTGAAGAGAATAATTTGATGGTTTCCTTTCTTAAATGATTGATTCTTCGCTATCGATTCTTCATTTTTCTTTCATGAGATGAAGATTTTATTTTTTGGCTTATCTATGACGTTTGAGTATTTTGGCTCCCTGGTTTTTCCACAATGCTTGCGTATTCATTTTGCAAGTTGATCCCATGCCTTGATTTGCAAAAATTGGATTAACATTGTTGTTTCAACAATCTTGCTAAGTTTTTGGTCTTTGGTATTTGAGCACTTTGGCAGATCAAAACAATTCATGTAAAAGTCAAATACTAAGATACTTGATTCATGCTTGGAAATAATGCATGCTAAAGAGTAGAAGCGAGCTAACAATTTTGAAATTGCATTAAGCATTAATTTTTACAAGCCATGAACTTTTGCTTAAAATTATGCATTTTCTATAAGTTTTGTTCTTTGGCAAGACAAAAGTAATTCAATCAAGACTTTTTTATATGAACTCATTCCCCGCCTTAAAAGAGTATATGTCAAAATTTTGAGACGAGCATACAAATCTTAATTTAAAGGAAAGCATTAATTTTTACCAACTTATTACTTTTGTTTAAATTATAATGATTTCACTTTTTGCTCATTAACAAGTTTGACTATTTTGAATAATGGGTTCAATATTTCATCAAATAATATTTTGGTTGGTTTCACATTTAAACAAAATCATTGGATGGACTTAATTAATTAAATTCTTTTTTTCATTATCATCTCATTTCAAAAATAAAATAAAAGAGTTATGTATCATTTGTTTGATTTTGTGGAAACTCCAAAATAACATTTTTCTACCACGCATCAACTTGAAGTTTCTAGAATTTTAAGATCATATTTGAAAGGAATATATAACCATGAGCAGTTTAGAGACTATATTTAGTTTTTATTTTAGTTCAATTTAGTTATGATTTTATTGTTTTTTATTTAATTAGTTATTTGTGATTTTCTTTATTTTGAGTAGCTACAGAATCATAGATTTTGTAGCCACTCTTAAAATATTTGAGTTTATTTATTTATTTTGATTTGATGGTTTTCAGGTGTTGCTTCTTTGACAAAGATATGGATTGTGACGTGATTCCTGCATCTAAATACATGCAGGATGATTCTAGAAACCTACAAGCCATTACCAATAGTCAAGACAACTTGGGCGTGATCAAAATTGAGTAACAATTTTCGCATGTAATTTCTGGCCAAACGAAGAAGATTCTGCAAAAAATAAAACATGGGTTTTGTTCAGAACATCCCTACTGAGGCAACCCATGAGAATTTTCTCCAAAACGTGCACGGGTTGGGAGAGATATGTAGTTCTTTCAAGGGTAAGTTTTTGGTTGCGGCCATTGCCCAATGATGCCCAAACTGAGCAACCAGTTAGCAAATGGATTAGATTAGGCTATCTTCAGATGGTTCCATGCCAAATAAACCCGTCTGATCAAGTCTTTATCCAATAATGTATTAAAGACAATCTTATGTAGATTAATGAGGATTTGACAAACCATTTTTGGGGAAATTGGTTCAAATTCGCCCCTGATCTTTCTTGTATAAATATTAGGGTTGAAGATAGGTATGTGGGGGATGAAATAGTGAAGACATGGTAGACTTTATTCAGTGGAAACAATGAAAGTATTTTTTTCTTCAAGAGTGATCTGTAAGTCTATTTTTGAATGTCTATAATACATGGTTTATAGTAATCTTTAATCTATATGTTCATTGTTTTTCTCAAACTCTCATTCCAAATAAGATTTTGACTTTGTTTCAAGTCTTGCTTCGAATGTTGCAATACTTATTAATCTTTGGATTTGTATTTGAAGATTAGTAGTGAAATTCCCATTGATAATTTTTCGACTTATATCAATTTTTGATTGAAAATGGAAAAAGGCATTTGTTAACTGAGTTGATTTTAATTAATCATAGTTTTCATATGTTTGATTAGTTTCATTACGTGAAATGTCTTTCATCTATTGAAACTCATATTAATTTCGTTCAATCAAGAATTGCTATTGTGATTGTTTTCCTTTCGCATTTAAAAAAATAAATTGTTCGACTTTGTTTCAACAAACTTCTTTAAATTTTGCATTTAATGTTGTCTATCAACGAGATGTTTCTTGTCTGTAGATAACAAAAGTTATATCGAATGTGAAAGACGATTCAATCATTAAATTTAATCCATTCTCATGGCGAGGATAGTTGTGGGTGTTTCTTTGGCTATATTTTTGGTGTGATATTATTATCAATTTTAAATGTACATAATTTATTATAAGGTTCGACCAAACTACTTTAGCTATTTCAGTCTGCCTCTATTTATTTACATTTAAAATTGTTTATTTCTATTGCTCTTGGTTTGATTGTAATATGCTTGTTTGTAGATTAGTTTACTTTTTCAATCCTTTTTTTTTTGCTTCAAATTTAGTTCTAAAAGTCTTGAAAATCTTTATTTGACAAGGTTCTCGAGATCTTGTAACTTTTCTATAAGTTGTACAATTTGTAAATTTTTGTATACAATTTGTTTTAATAATTATTGTAAATATTAGGGATTTGTTAGTTAGTACATAGGACCCTTAGGAAAACCTTTCTATATCTCCTTCTTTTATAGGGGAGATCCCCTCATTGGCTAACGAAGCCATTAAACCCGTCAAGGACAATCATTCCAAATGGATTGGGTTCTGCTTTAAGGACCTCGGACTGGGTTGTTTCCTCTTAGTTGACGAGTGTTCATTCATGTCCATTAACAAATGACGCTAGAAGGAGGGCAAGGTAAAATTAAATGATTGAATGCTTTAGTTTCAACTTATTTGATTTAATCATTTAACCTTAGCGTGTAATTATTTTGATTTATTATTTATCCTTCTTTGATGACATTAACATGCGTAAGGGCTGGTTGGATGACAGACAAACCTACTTGGAGTTAATATTTCCATTGCTATAATAATCGATGGCTCCTGCCCAAATCACAGTATGGGAATCTGATTTCAATTTTCCATTAGTTAACATTCATAAGACAATTTCTCTCTTGTCAAACCTCCAATTTGATGGTGAAGGAAATATATCTACAAAGGATCATCTTAACAAGTTTTGGTGTAAATGTATCAAGCATGATGTTACATATTTAAATATTTTATGCAGGTTGTTTTCTTTCACTTTCAGAGGTCGAATCAAATACTGGTTTGAAACTTTTATGACCAATTCCATTTTCACTAGGTTTCAATTTGTGGATGAATTTTTAGATGCCTTTGAGATTTATGATTACAAAAAGTTATGTGAAGAATTAAAGGATTTATTAATCAACGATGATTCATCTTCAGAAATCTTTTCAACAAAGATCAAGCATGTTCTTTATAAGTTTCATCTTGACGATATATCTTTTGTATTAGATCTTATTTCAAATGCTTGTGCCCCTTTCATTCAACAAGATTTAATTACAAATGAAAAATTAGATACATATTATAACGTGAATTTGCAAGATCAATTTTGTTTACAAAATGAGATGGATACTTTATTTACGTAAATTTTTTATTCTAAAAGTTCCATCGAACAAACAGGAGGGGTAGAACCGATTAAGAATGATTTTACTGACAAGGAAATTAGTCTTTCTTACAAACAACTTCATTTTCAATCTCCTACTATAGTAGATATAGTGGAAGAAGGTTTGATTGTAGATCAAGGTGTATTTTTGTCTTCCTATAACTCTTATTCTAATCAGTTCTCGAATTCAATTGCCGAAGAACACGCAAATGATGAAAATAATCTTAAGTGTTCTAATATTTTAATAGAACAGATTAGAGATATTGACCCTCAACTTGAAGAAGAAAATATAAATCTTCATCGACAAACTATACCTTATTTACAAGGAAGATTAGGTACATGTCATGAAGTTGTTCATAAAAGTTTTGACTTGTCGATCATACAAAAAACAATTTTAGATGATCATATAATGTTTGAAAGTTTATCACCAAATCATTAAGTCTTAGTATACCACCTTTATTTATTTTACATACTAGGATATAATTGTTATCCTAAGTGTGTTTCTAGATTCCTATATTGTCTCCTCCTACCTTATCTTCTGAGGTGTCGATGTGAGAACAATTGAGGTGGTTTCATTATTGTATTATATATTTGTATTATTAAGATGAATACGTTGAGAATTATGGCTTGAGGCCTTTTCTGCCAATCTTCTTGTCCTAATATTCTTATGCTCAATTTATTCAATAGGTATTAGAGATATTATAGTTCTGAAGGGCCTGATAGCTTCTCCATGATAGTGTTTCATGGAAGTTTCGATAGCTTCATGAAAGGTTGGAAGGTGAGAACTTCAAGTTTTATGATGTAATGAAAAAACCAGGCAAACCCATACGGAGCTACACCTAGATGGCATGCTACAGAAAAATGTCTTGATCGTTGATGATATATGGATGCCCAGATCACCAAGCTATCTCTTAGTCTTCTGATTCATTTCTATTGGTGAATCTAAGTCTGCACTCCAATATTCCACACCATTGTTCTATAAGCAATGGCTACTAAAATAAAGGAGGCACAGATCTAAAAGTCGATACACAACGTCCAAGATTCAAACCCGCGTGGTGAATATAGCTCAAATCCAGTCGTATAAATAATATTGTTCGTTCTGTTCTAGGTCAATGAATTCTCGATCCTCAATCCTTTATTGTGCCTGCTGGTATGAGATCAATGGTGATTGGTATGTTAGTAGTTTGCAGTTTTTAATTAAAGAAAAGAACTGCAATTTTTTCTGCCCTCTGCACACTCGTTGATCTATTATTATCTTCAAAGTTTTTTGAATTGGTACAACCTCTCCGTTTTTGGTATATATCATCCAAATACCTGAGTTTAACGTCAAATTCTGCTCATATTCCTGTGTTTACATCTAGTTCTGCATTTTTTCAATTGGCCGTAGTCAGTCACCTCCCATTTTGTAATAGTCTCAAAATGAATAGATTCTTAATATTATATTTGTGCTTGGATCCAACATTTGACGTCCATCCAGACCAATCTGGCAAAGCCCAAGGTAATCTGAGAACAATGCATTTATAAATTGTGTGTATTGGCGTCCTTGTAACAGAAGCTTCTGAATCGATGGGGTACTTTATTTTTAATCTTTTTGGGCTTCAATTTGATTATGATATCTGATCGAATTCTGGTTGGGATACAATCAACGACGATGCAAAGGAAGTAATCTATGAAACGATCTGTCCACTTCTGATTCGTCTGCTCTCTTTAATTGGCAGTGATTCGTCTAACTGAGCAATTAAATGTCTTGTGTGTCCCCAAAATTCATCTTTGAAGAGCGATCCCAACTATCCAACATTTTTCATGTGCAGCGATTCCAACGATCAACACTAGGATCTCGTCTGTTTTGTAACCCCTACACTGGTATTGAAATCTTAACTAGAGCAGTGTACCATTCCATTGGATCAACGAAACAATTGAAAGGAGAAACGTATTCCAGCGAGGTCGCAACAATTCAGATCTGATTTTGCGCTAGGGTTTGGTTGATTATTCTTTGTTGATGCTTCTGTAGAATGAAAAGCTTGCCAAAATCCCCACGTGTTGATATCTTCAACAATTTTCCACACAGAAATATGCCATCCATCTAGCATCCTAGGCAATCTAATATCCCATGCGATTCTTTTGTGGGATTCAACCAGAATTCTGTTCAAGAACAAAATGCCATATATTGCATACAGGTGGTCACAGTTTGCAAGGTAGGAGTTTTCAGTGGTTACTCTATTAATTCGCCATGGTTACTTTATTAATTCCCCACGGTTTCAAGTTTCAACGTTTTGTTTGGAATAAATTTCGTTTAAAAGAGGAATAGCATAAAAAGACAAAACACACACTTTTAAAATATTATATTCATTTTTTTATGCTAAAACTCATGAGTACGTTCCATGTTTTCAAGTATAAACAAAAGAAGAGGGAGCTTGGGAATTATAAAAGGCATTGGGTGACTTTTGAAAACATATAATGAGAAAAGGATCTTTTGAAATGGTGGGAAGAGGGGAAGTGCTTATGACGAAATAAAGTGGGCTAAGTGTAGTGGGGCACTTATGTTGATTGGAACACCATTATGTGGATATCACACAATATGCATATTAGTAATGATTTTGGATAATTTGACATTTTTAATGTCTTGTTATTAGTCATAAAAAAAAACTTGAGTAAAGGAAGAAAAATCTTTTTCAAAAATATCTATTTCTATTTCTTTATTCAAAAGGAAATATCATTGTAATCTTGCAAAATTAATAAGAAGATTTATTTTATTGTGGTTGGTGTCCTAGATCCACCTGAAATTGAATAAGGGGATCATAGGTACACTTGTACTTGTGTGTGATGGTAATATTTTCATGGAACATTATGATTTATGTCTAGTCTTGACATAATTATTAATCATTTAATACAACACACATCAAGTTAAGGAAATTCAAGCACTCAGTTAATGAAATTCAAGCACAATGGAGCGCAAGTAATCAAGAAACAACGAAGATATTAAATTAGCAATCATATCAACATTACACACATCAAGCTCATAATAAAGGTCTCAAAGCATCATCAAATTTGAATATCAACTCATTTTTGAAATCAACATTTATTGTAAACTTGCAAATAGTATTTATTTGTGAGTAATCAAGATCAACTATAATTATTTTGTAAGTGTTTAATCAAATCAAGTTGAATTTCTTTGTAATTGGGTGCATTCTCGGTTGAGCCCGACACCCAAGATTCATTGTAATTTTTGAGTCTAAATTGACAAGGTTGAGTAGTTTAACTCAAATCATTGTAAACATCACAAGTTTGGATGCATTTTCGGTGGTAACCGACATCCTCAACTTCCTGGAAGCAAGTTCAAGTGAGCGTGAAATTTCAAGCAAGCGTGTTCAAATGGAGCGAAGTCGTGAATTATTAGAGTTACTGAACACTCTAATAAACATTGTTGAATATAATACAACCATACTTCACAAAGAAACACTTCAATCAGTGCTAACTTGTTTGCAAGTGACGCAAGCTAAAGTTATACTTCTTCAAGAACAATCCCATCTATTGAATGATAAGTTGATAGAACTCAAAAGTCAACAACCAATGAAGTTTTCTGAACTAGTTTTTGTTCATAACAACTCTCTCTATGATGATAATGATAATGATGATAATGATGATCAACAATCAGTGAAGGATAACATCAACAAGCCAACTTCAAAAGTAACTTCTAATGAAGATGAATTGCAAGCAGAAGCTGCCAAAGCACAAAGTGATACAACAAGTATAAGTGAAAGTAAATGTGAAGCATGCCATCAAGTACAACATGATCTTTCCAAGCCCATCATTAGACCTTGGGAGGAATTACACTTCAATAGAAATCCAAATGGATTAGGATATGAAAATCAATTTTTTTTTCATATTCCAAATTACTTCAAACCAATTTTGTTTGTCAGTGCTGGATTCCTTCAAGAAAATTCAACTTCACCTGTTCAAGTTCAACATCATAATGATAAGTGCCAACATTGTAATCGAGTTGGTCACATGGAGAATCAGTGTTTTGATCTCCATCCTTGTCAGAATTGTGGCAAGTCAAATCATGCATTAGATAAATGTTCCAAGAGGAACAAACCTGCAAGATTGAAGATTCACTATGAGTGGATTGATCCTTGGAAATGGTCATCAACAACCAAGTGATTATATAAGTCTTACCGAAGAATTCAATCTTGAGTAAAGACCAATCTTGTAGAACATAAAATTTATGTACCTCACACAAGTGGTCCCCTTATGGCGTAGCTTTCGAGCATGGCCCTCACGAGATGAGATAGCATGTGTTTTTTTTCTGCATGCCCACTTTGTGTTGTACTCAAATGGAACAAGTATGGTACTCTCTTGAGAGTATAAGGGGGGAGTACAATGATGTAACTCTCATGCACCTTAAGGGGGGGAGTTCATAATTCCAATGATGATGGTTCATGAAACCACTTGTGGTCTCTCCTTTCAGTTGACAAAGGGGGGAATTGATGATGGAATTGATGATATTGAAGATGGTTATCAGACATAAAGTTTCGACAACAACAAACATCAAGTATGCCATATGGGCATTAAATTTTCCAAATGGGCAACTGCAGTCTGTAGATGACAGACTTTGGCAGAATGATGGTTCTATAGTGAATCATACACAGGGATGCTGATTTTGAGAGCAATGATGTGGACATTTGGTTCACCTAGATGGTCATTGGACCTAGTAGAGGACAAATGGATCCTACTGCATTGCAGCTTGGCATTGATTGAGTTATCAAGCATTTTCAGGGATGTGGTAGACTTGCAGTTGATTCACTTCTCTTTGTTCGCTCTCATCATATTGGAGTTCACATCAATGAACAAAATTGTTGGCATTCTAGCTCACATGATTACATAGTGAGGTTTTCCAGATTTCTTAGCATCCAGATTTGGCAGTTTTTCAGGTAGTTCTTCATTGTGGCTCAGCTCAGGAGTTTCAACATGAAGACATGGAGATATACCAACTTATGCACCTGCTTTGTTGGTATTGTTGTTTGGACTTATGATTGAGGGGGGGAATGTTAGCCTCTTTCTCATATACAATCATTAAGTCTTAGTATACCACCTTTATTTATTTTACATACTAGGATATAGTTGTTATCCTAAGTGTGTTTCTAGATTCCTATATTGTCTCCTCCTACCTTATCTTCTAATGAGGTGTCGATATGAGAACAATTGCGGTGGTTTCATTATTGTATTATATATTTGTATTATTAAGATGAATACGTTGAGAATTATGGCTTGAGGCCTTTTCTGCCAATCTTCTTGTCCTAATATTCTTATGCTCAATTTCTTCATAAGAGAAGATGAATGTCTTGAAAATATTATCGTTGATTATTATAGTTCAAGAGAACCTTTTCATTTGCTTGTCTCTAATTCATTTTACTCAGTATATCCTGATCTTTTCTTAGATTTTGATGTGCATAGCACTTTATATACTTTATGTGATATTGTGCCATCACAATTTGATATGTCAAATATTGGTGATGTGACTTTTAAACATAACATTAATGAAGTAGGATTTGATGCTCTTTCACTTCAATCATTCACAAGGGAAAAGGGTATGTTACAAGATGTTTCTATTCGATTGATTTCAGATAAAGACAATGCACCCATTCTTGTTGAATTTGAAGATTCTACATTTCATATTTATTCATTGATTAAATCAAATTTCCACAATTTTACTTCACATTTTGAACCAATTCATTTTAGGAAGGCTCAAACTAGTAATTTGATTTCTCTATTGAATCCTCATATGACGTATTTTTCATTCACAAATCTTATTCATCAAAGTTATAATTTGCATTCTTAGTTTTATGACATGATTGCAAATTGGCTTGAGGATTCATATCTTAAAAAATTTCGAGAGAATGGTAAGGTTGTACTTACTTTGTTTCTGAATGAAGATCATAAAGGTAACGATAGGTATGACGTGTTTATTTTTATTTTTGAAATACTTCAATTCATTTTACTAATTGGAAATTTCTTTGTCTTTACATGATTGGAGTTACTTCAATGGTTACATTGGAAATCTGATTTCACTTAGTATTTTGATCTTTGGATTAGTTTAGAGTAGGTTTAGAAGTAGATTGCCTTTTGTTTGCTTTTCACTTTTTCTTTTTGAATAATGCAGTTATGAAGACACGTTGATATTAAACGCGAGGCAAGCTATCATAAAAAGATAGTTAGGGAAGTTAATTCCAAATTCTTTTCTCTCTTTGTTATTCATGCACTTGTTCATAATTGTTTTGGTTAAGCATTTCTTTTCAAAACTGATTATCGTGACTTAATTATGAAATGTTTAATGCAATCATTTTCAAACATTATACAAGAATATTTTAAAAGAGAGTAAAGAGATAAGGAAATTAATCTTTAAAATTCGCGTTAATTTTACCTTGACATAAAATTTTATGGATATGACTTACCATTGCACATATTTTAATTAAGGATTTTTCTTGTTCTTTTAGGTTTTCTTTCTGATGCTTGCTTATTTTTAATAATGAGCTTGATTAAATTGACATCTCATGCATTTTTTAATATAATTTTTCTATATGTCACTATCTTAAGGAAATAATTTACCTATATGCAGAACATTTGAGCTATTTAATTTAAATTTATTATAATTTAGTTCTTCCTTTTGATTTATGATTACGTTTCATACTAAGATGCTAGTTTGTTCAATGTTTATTTTGTTTCTTCTTGTACATATGTTTTATTTATTTTTGGATGAAATTAATATTTATATTTTCTTGCTTTTGACAATTTGTTTGAAATTTGAAAGTGTTTGTTAAAAATATTATCATTTGGTTTCATTACTAGACATATTTTTATCTCTCTTAAAGAGATATGAAGTTCTACACTGTAATACCCTTGTTTCCCCCAGTTTGTAAATATAACTATAACTGGCCAAGAGACTATGGCGAACTAAATATGTGTGAATGCTTGATTTGATGAACCTTTGTAAAAAAGGGTCAATGTATGAATTTTCTGTTATTAATAGAATTTGAATTTGAATATGTGTTGCATAAATGTTGAAAGGGGAAAGTTTGCCAAGATATACCATGGATGCTATGAGAGAGATGGTGAAGGGAAACCAAGTATGGTTGAGATGACCCTCACTTGACCAGTACCTACTAGGTGTAATTGCTCAACAGTCCTCTGACCCCAAAATGAATTACCAGTCAGGTTGGTAGCTGGAAGGCCATCCTCAAGAGTTAATGAGGAGACGGGGTAGGGTACCCATCTGTAAGGCTTCCAGGCCTGACAACAAATTGGGATTTGTACCCACACAACCTTTTGTAGGAAGACAAGAAATGAGGTAATTCGGGGAGTCTGTTACATACGTTAAGGGAATCTTTTAAGGAAATTCTTGTTTCACTGAAATCTATTACCATGATACTATTTTTTTTTTTTTTTGTAAATTCCTGAGCTATTCCATTAAAAATATGGTAATAGTACAATCAAGAGATCTGGTGTGAACTGAGAAAGAGACATCCAGATAGAAAGACCGAAAGTTCTAAAGACTAAGCCTGCCCTATTGGGAAACCAGGCACTCAAAACTTGGAAAAATGGAGAGAAACCAGGCTCTCAAAAGAAAAAACATGTCTTAACATTGTTTGACCTGTCATAAGCAAAAACTGGGACTCAACAAAATGTAAGAAATATGAAAACATACAAGAGCAAGGGAAATAAGGAGGAAGACCTCTAGGGGGGATTTCTTAAACCACTGGGCACCCAACAAATTCGATGTCACTAGAGGAACCAATGGAGCTGGATTGTGCTTCCTTGGCAGGCAGTCACATATGTTTGGTGAAGGAGGACGAGGGAGGAAAATCATTGTGATGGACTTTCTGTTGATTATTTGGGTTGGTTGTCATTGATTTCAATCCTTGAAGAAAGTTTGGTAGCACAAAGGTTTGGGTAATGGACCCAAGTTTGTTTGATGTATAATGGTATGAGTTTTAATATATTTGAAGGTAAGACTATTCTAGATGGATAGTACATGTCATGCCATTTCTGGCGGTATGCGGAACATCACATAACTCCTCACGGTTAGAGTTATGGCCATGTGAAGTTGGAGAACCCTCATGAGCCCCAAAAGGTCGAAGTAGTCAAAATGGTTGCAAAGAAGAAATTATTTAAATAATAAAGTGAAGTGATGAGTGTACTATAAGTCAAAGTGGACACAAAAGAAATTATTTAAATAATAAAGTTAATGGATAAATTACTAAGTGGAAAAGTGATTAGCAGTGAGTTAGCCCTAAAATAATGAAAGTGGTTTAAGAGATTTTAGAAGGTAAATAATAAAGTGAGGTGATGAGTGTACTATAAGTCAAAGTGGATACAAAAGAAATGATTTAAATAATAAAATTAATGGATAAATTACTAAGTGGACAAGTGGTTAGAAGTGGGTTAACCTTAAAATAAGGAAAGTGGGTTAAGATGGTTAAAAGGTAACCCCTTGAGGAAGCTACATGAAAGTATAAATAAGAGGCAAGACTCTCTCATTTTAATCACACTTGAGCATATTGAATATCTACAAGTGAGTGAGGTAATCAAAAGATATCTAAGCCAAATTTCATAGGGAAGGTGAAGTAAAGAAGGCTGAAATCAAAGGGAGGATAAATTCTTTTGATGATGCTTTCTAAGGTATGTTATTTACAGGTCATCTCACCATTTTCGCAATAATTTTTTTTCTAGAATTATTCAGACCATGAAATTGGGAGGCCGTTAAGGAAACATATCCAAGTAGTTGTGATAAAAATTATGACTTGTGGGTCATTGAATTTTTGGAGTTACACTCCGTGGAAAATAAGGTTTGTGGCTAGTCCCGAAATAAGTCTAAAACAAGTGTTTCAGGTAAAAACGTCATAACTTCTTCATAACAGATCCAAATTCAGTAAGAACAAATGTATTGGTTAGAGTACAGTCTTTAGTATTATGTGTACCATTTTTAGATCCATACAACAAATCTTACATGCAAGACACTCTCTACAAGTTCACTCTCTAGAATAAGCCAGAATTCAACAAGGTATTCCATTTTTGCTATAACTCCTTTTCTGAGAGGTTCCAAGTAGTGAAACCTAGAGGAATTGCATAAAAGATACTGAAGAACATTGTGTACTATTTTCAGATCTTTATTCATTATAGGTACATAGTTATGCTTATTTCAATTTAGGGTTGTTGACTAATCCAAAATTAGTCATGTGAGACTAAAGTAAAGTTTGATGAAAATGCTAGTCTCTTGTTGTTAAAGTTAAGGAAGATTTGCAGGTATGTGATCATATACACCAGGTATATTACAGAGTTACAAATCAGATTTGGATGATTAAATTGATGAGGGCTTTTGGTTGAGGTACATGTTGGGTACATGGTTGAGACAAGTAGTTGATGAGTTGGCACATACATGAGGTGTATAGTTGATGATGTTGGTACATCTTGATGAGTCATAGTTTATGTGTATTTGATGCATG
>SNQJ01S0032103.1:0-11440 GCA_010110895.2 Picea sitchensis
AACGTTTCCACTAGCCTAACCTCTACACATAGGTATAGACGTACACCAAGGTTCCTCTTATTTGCATCATCACTAGACTAGTTAATAGGAAGCAATGACTTCACACCTTTTCCCTATTGTCTACAATGATGGGAATTTGTCTTCATGATTTTTTAGCACCTCTTTCAGATTAGAACACATTATAGTAGTGCTATAACAATGCCCTTAAATTATGTGACAAGGACAACAAGTAAATGACTATACCAACAATGATAATGCCTTGTCAAAATCATATCATAGACATAGATATAATCTATGTGTTAAGTGTTCTAGTCCATATTCCATGAGATCAATCTTATAAAAACATTTAGCACAATCCATAATGTTCCATTACCAGATATTTAGAGAAGTATACAATATGTTTTTGCACCAGATTTCAACCATAAAATAGTGCTAAAGCAAAGTCACATGGGCTAGTCATAATTGGAAGAGTAAACATGCAATAGGCCAACAAGAGTGAGTTTATATATGTATTCATTCCATTGAATCAATTCCATTCCTTACAAGCCTATTTATAGAGATTTCAATGCTCGTCCGGATCCTTATATCACTACATGTTTTTACTTTAGCATCAATTGTCGTACCACATTTGATCATTTCACACGTTCTATATAATGAGATGCGACCAATATATATCTATATATGGAGACCAACTAAGATCGTGTTCATTGTGGGTAGGACTTAGTAATAAGGATGGGAAGTCTTGCCCACCGTAGTTCCACTATATGGATATCTTCATTACACAATGATATAAATTGTGCCAAATTACTGAAATTAATCGATTAGGACTTTGTGATCCACTCTTCTCATTTAGTGCATTCAGAATAGTCCGTGCCTTCAAAAAACAACTCATTTCATTCCTGGGGTGGGTGTCTTTCAAATTTCTATTTTGATCTATCTATATATTCATAAGGTAGTGTGATGATCACTCTCTCGATTCATTCTATCTATCCCACTCCTCATATTAATAATCCTAAAGAAAAAGTAGAACCCAACAAAGAAATAAAGAAATTCCCCCATTGCCTTGAATGAAATAGGGGGGAAAGGGGTTGGTTTCAAAGTGACCACTAAGTCACTCCACCCCTGACCCCCCATATTAGGAGTTTAGGAGGTCCCTGATGAACTAAACAAATTGTTTTGGTTAAGAATGTGACTCATTGTAAAATGAGTAAATTGAAGAGAAGAAGGAAAAGTACCCAACCAAACCAATAAATAGGTGTGTTTGTCTCTAAAGACGTGATTCCTTCCTTTAGGTTCAATGGTGCATGCCTGATAACAAAATAACTACCTAAAGAAATAACTCAACCCTATTGGCTGATTGGATGGAACTCAACCCCTAACAGATGGATGGTTCAGGAATGTTGGAAGCATGAAAAATAAAAAAGAAAGGCTATTTTGGGAAGGACTGCATGCACGAGGAAAGCGATAGCTGGAAGGAAGAGAGGCACACGCACATGCATGAAAGACCTAACGACGTTAGGGTTAGGGTTTTTGTAATACATTGTAATGGCCAATGAGCCAGAAATGTATATATAGAGATGCTTAGGGATGCTTTAGAGGGATTGGAGGGAGCAAAGATAGAGATACCTTTTAGGGAGTTTTGGAGAAACACTATTGTAATCTGATACCTTTTTGTAAGCTATTGAGATGTAGAGGAGTCAGGAGGGTAAATTTTGAGGGTTAGATCGCAGGCTGAGGAGCCTGGTGCAATCTAGTCTGCCTCATAATAGATCCCGACCCGACTGAGGATGAGTTGTAAAGAGAGCGACATTGTAGTTTTGGAACTGCCATAATAGAAGAGCTTAAGAGCTAGATCTTTGTGGACGTAGCCCAGGAGGGGGTGAACCACGGTAAAACTTGTGTTATGTGATTGTGTCTCTTTTACTATTTATGAGTATATGTTAGCATGATGAATGAATGAGCTAATGAGTTGATTATACTACATGCATAATTGGGAATGGCGGTATATTTCTTTAATAAGTTAAATAGAACTCTCAATGCACACTTCTCAGATCCCCATTCAATCCTAGAATGAAAACACCTAAGTATTGTAGTCTCCCATTAAGACTCTCTTGGGTGAGACTGCGCAATGCACTCTATGCGTTGTGTTTCCTTTTGGTTTACCAGGAGGGATGATAGTTTTAGAGGCTTTGTTGGAACGCTAGTAGACTTGAACCTGGGTCAATCATGTTAAAGGTATAAACTCAAAGATATTAAACCAACAATATAGTATTGAGTAGATGGGATATGTTGAAAATTTGTTAAACGAAACGTAAGATCTGCAGAAGGCAGTTCAAAAGAATACTGAATCAAATGACAAGAAAGGTGAGAAGAATGTACCACTAGAAGGGGATGTTAAGACCATGGAATCCCACAAAATAGGAGATCGAAAGCTGGATGAAGACAAAGGAACTAGATTTCGCACAGAAAGATAACATAAACCCTAGAGTAACATCGCGCAAATATCTTGAGAAGTATGTGTTTACTGATCTGCATGAAGTATTTTTCTGTGATTTTCCACACTTATTGTAGGAGTGGATATTGAGGTTGAAGGAAAACCATGCAACAAAATGGATCTGACAATTAGAGTGGACCTCAGTTCATATTGAGCAGTTACAACAGGCGAATAAAAAATTCACCCGCGCAGTAGATTTTTGGCTCGACAGTATTGTAGCAGGATTTATAATAGAATTTGCAGTAGGTACCACAAAGTCGTACAACGCAACAGAGAAAGAGTTTCTATGAGGGCCTTGAGGAAGGTATATTATATCATTTTATACTTCTATTAATATATTACTCTATAAAAAGGGTGTAATGACAATGGAGTCAGACAGATAAACTTCCATGTGTGCATGGGGGAAGGGGGGAAGCATTGACAAAAAAAGGAGAAATGGATAAAGGAAAGAAGGAGGAAGCCTTGGAACCAATCATGATGGACGATGACCAGATCAAGCAGATCATGGAGACAACTGGAAAGATGCACAGTGGATTACCCTACCAATACAAGGTGAACACAAAGAAGATACAAGGTGAACACAAAGAAGAGAGCCGCAGCTGCGAGGGAAGGCTTGGCAAGTGATGAAGAGGAGGTAGAGGATCTCTGGGATGTGGAGCAGATTGAGGAAATACTGCACTAAACATATGAGAGGAAGACGAGAGGTCCAAGAGCCAGAATAGAAGGCAACGATCCTATCCATATTAATGTTAGTGTGGAACCCATGAACCCATGTACAACTAATACACCTAAAATAACACCACCAATTAGACAACCAAATTTCGAAAGAAGGAAGACAACAAGAAGTACATCTACAGAAGGAACAACAACAACTGGGGGAGCTAGTTTAGGAAGAATTAGCCAAGTATATACACTGTGTGGAGGTAGTAGTTCAACATTCAGGATGGCAGGACACAATTCCACCATCAGGTTACCAGAATTCAAAGGAGAAGCGTCGGAGGACCTGGAAGAACACCTGTTTATCTGTGAGAAGATCTAGGAAACAAAACAGATCACATACGAGGACACTAAACTTGCGCAACTATTGATTACACTAAGGTATCACACACTAGATTTGTATATGAGTTTAGCTACAAATAATCCACTAGGGACAACTAGAACAATTCAGATATCAAGAAATTGCTGATAAATGAGTTTCAGAAGCCAAGTTCAGAGGATCAGTACATGAATGAGATGATAGAAATTGGATAGAAACCAGGAGAATTTGTATGGGAGATTGACCAGAGATTCAAGCAACTGAAAGGAAAGTTGAAATCCCTCATGACAGATATGCAACAGATGCACTTGTTCGTCAATTCACTATTACCACACTTTAAATATACACTGCGACAACAAAAGTTTCAGACACAGGCAGAGGCTCTAGAGGCAACCCTGCAACTAGAGGAAAACCAATATTAGAAGATGGATCCAACCATCGAAGAAATGAAGGAGGATTTGAAGAACTTAATGTTCCAACTAAACCAGAACACAATTAAAGACAAACGAGAAGTTGTTTGGTGTACCACATGCAGGACGGAAGGACACCATAAGAACGAATGTCCAACATTCACGTAGTACATGGCAGCAGGGATTCTAAATCACCTACAAGAGGACTATGGTGCAAAATATGTAAGAAACAAGGTCAAGACCCATATCACTACCCAATGATGCAAAAATACCAGACAGTCCCAAAGAGTTCATATTGCAACTTTTGCAAATCAATAGGCCATGATGACAAAGACTGCAGAACTATGGACTTGATGAGAGAGAGGACATCAGACACATATAGGGTGTAGGAAGAAATGATGACTAGGCAAGCCATACCTCAGTATAACCAAGTACCAGCCCCATACAACACTGCACAACAACAGTATAATACTGCACAACAACCATATAATATCGCGCATCCACAGTACAACACAACGCAACCTCAATACAATATCGCGCAGTACAATCAGGCGCCTCAGTATAATGCGCCGTGAGGGGATTGAGCTGGATACAGAGGCAGAGGACGAGCAAGGAAAGGATTTGGAAGAGGTAGAGGACCAGTGGTATGTCACAACTGTCAACAACTAGGACACTATGCAAGAGAATGTCCACTTCCACCAACGATTTGTATGTATTGTCGCGCATCAGATCATGACACAGAAGAATGTCTTATGTTACTAGGAAAGATCCAGGAAAAGAGGAATCAAAATAACTAGAATGTCCAATGGATTCAGCGAAAGTGAGGGACGAAGGAAGAAACATCAACATAGTTACATGTGGAGGAGATAAAACAAGAAATGACGTAGTTCGACAAGAGCTAGTGCAACACCAGTGGGTGAAGAAGAATGTTGAACGAAGGAAATAGTTCGATGCACAGAATGAGAAGGAAAAATTTAAGCAAGCCAGACAAGAATTTCTGAAGCAAGACACTGCGTCGACGTCAACTGTGCAACATAACAAGGAAGTACCAGAGTATGAGATGCCTCCATCATTGGATCATACCAAAGAAATGCAGCACCTGGGACAAGTAAGTCGAATCAAGGGATTTTTGTAATCATGTGTAAAACTATTGAATGATCCATCCTCTGTCAAAATATTTCAAAATATATTAGAAAGATGTAGCATAGAGGCAAAAGGAAAACTAGAACAAAAAACAATCAATCACCTACATATAAGGAGAAGAACAAGTAGGGAGTTCAAGCTGAATGCCAACATCAGAGATTTCAACATGGGAGATATCATACTGGATCTAGGATCCGAAGTCAATGTATTACCCAAGAAGACATGGCAATGTATGGGAGAGACCACATTAGGATATTCACCCATTCAGCTGAAACTAGAAAACAAACAAAAATTTCTACCAATTGGGAGACCGAAAGGAGTGACAGTAGACCTAGATGGAGTGCGCACTAAAGCAGACTTCAAAGTGATTGAAATAGTGGACGACACAACACCATATCCATCATTGCTCGACTTGGATTGGGAATTTGATAACCAGGCCATAATCAACTTGAAAACATGGAAAATGAAATTTGAGTCAGGAGAATACAGGGTCATTGCGCCATTGGACCCATTAGAAGGGGAAATTTTTGTAGAGCCTACTTGCTTGGACTTGGAGGAAATTGACTAGTTGTACAGGACAACTATGCAAGATGAGGATTATGTAAACCTAACTGCAGATGGGATACTCAGTTGGAGGAGCATTACTTCATGTGCGTCAGACTCAGATACAGGTTTAGAGAACTGGCAACAAAGGCTACACGAAGTTTCCACAATAATATGCGCAAGAATAGACCACACAGTAAGATGGGTAGGTACGAGGATAAGGGAACCACCCAATTTCCATGGGGTAAACGATCTAGAAGAGTTTTTGTCATAGTATGAAGATGAAGTGTTAGAAAATAAGAGACTCTTAGCACTAGATATAGCTCTCAAGGCTACACATTCCAGATGGTGGGGCACACAGAAGGAAACAATCAAGGATTGGTACCAATGTAAGCGATTATTGTGCATAAGGTTTGGCATAGTACATAAAAGAAACCAGCAATAGAAGTACGATGGATAGGGGGCACCAACAGAACACTTGGAGAAGTAAAGAGTGCTATGGAAAATGACACCCCCAGAGGAATGGCCTCATAATTTCGTACATACCTTAGAGGGAATCCCAACAAACTGGTATACAGACCAGGAACTGCACAGAGGAACTACGAGCTGACCAATATTGCAGCAGAAATTTATAGTCGCTTTCTCATTTGAACATGAGAACCCCAACATCGATGCAACACTTAAGCATATAAGAGTGGTGATATTAATTAAGGAACCATAAGTCGAACTCATAACAGAATAACAATAGCGGAACAGACAGATAGTGAAAGAACTTTTGTCATGCTACCATGTGCAAGGAGAAGTACTAGAGGAATACGACCCATGCGATATCTAGATTGAGGAAGTGGAAGGATAAAGAGAAGTGGAAGGTCCACCTCTAGAATCATAAGTAATTTATATGCTGATCAAGGTGAAGAAAGTCAACATTGGGACAGTTGAGAATCCCAAAATGGTCATCACTGGAGACTACTAGGATGAGCAAACAATAGAAATCGTAAAAGAGTTACTGCGTGAGTACAACGACCTGTTCCCCACAACATTTAGAGAAATGAAGGGAATAGATGGAGAGATAGGTGAAATGAAGATACCACTCAGAGATGAGGCAATACCGATCAGAGAATGACCATACTGACTAAATCCAATATATAAGCAAAAAGTTAAAGCTGAGATCGATAGGATTCTCAAAGCCGAAATCTTAAAACCCATGGAAGAATCAGAATGGATAAGCCCGATGGTATTTCATGAGAAAAAAAAAGGTAGGATAAGAATATGCGTCAACTTGAGGAAGTTGAACGATGCATTCCTACATGACCTATTCCCTACACCCTTCACATATGAAGTGTTGGAGAACTTAGGAGGATAGGAAGTTTATTCAATCACCGACGGATTTTCAGAATACCATCAGATCAAGATAGTGCCGGAAGACAGATACAAGACCACTTTTTCTACAAAATGGGGATCCTACCAGTACACGGTCATGTTGTTTGGACTGAAGAATGCACTAGCAATATTTTCTAGAGTAGTCATAGCTGCATTTAAGGAATTTATCCCATAGTTTCTAGAGGTATACTTGGACAGTCTATAGTCTGTTGAAAGACCATGTAGTGGAATTGCGGATAATGTTAGAAAGATGCAGGCAGTGCCAGATATCATTTAACATCAAGAAGTGCATCTTCGAAACACCGTTTGGGATACTATTGGGCCATATATTATGAAGGAAAGGTTTACTAGTAGATCCTACCAAAATTGCAGTAATCGTTAACCTGCCACCACCAAAAACAATTCAACAACTAAGAGAGACATTGGGACACACATAAAATTTATAAAAGGGTATGTATAGATCACCGCGCCAATGGAGAAATTGTTAAGGAAAGATACAAAGTTCAAGTGGAATGAGGATTGTCAACACAGTCTGGATATGCTGAAAGAAAAAATGGTCACTGCGCCAATACTATTATTCCCAGACCAGGAGAAGACATTCCATGTACATGTAGATGCATCAGCCATAACACTTGGAGCTATTTTGGCACAACCAAGAGTAGGAGATTTGGATCATCCCATAACATTTGCTAGCAGAAAACTATCAGAATCAGAGCATAATTATAACACTACAAAGAGGGAAGGCCTAGCTATGGTCTACACACTTTAGAATTTCAGACACTACTTATTAGGGAAAAAATTCAAGATGTTCACAGATCATTCAACAATTAAGTACCTAGTCAACAAGCCAGTGTTGGGGGGGGAGAATCTGTCGATGGTTAATACTATTTCAAGAATTTTATTTTGAAGTAATAGTCAAACCAGGGAAGCTAAATGCAGGACCTGACCACCTGTCAAGGGTCACGAACGGAGAGGAACCTACAAATTTAGAGGACAAATTTCTGAACACATAGTTATTTTCAGTCCAGATCGCCGACGAGTACTTTATAGACATCATCCAGTACTTGAGTATAGGGACCGCGCCATAGGAATACAACACCGTGCAAAAGAAAAACCTGGTAGTCCGGGTTGTAGACTATCAACTGATTGCATGACACTTATACAAAATGGGCGTAGATAGCATCTTGAGAAGATATGTTCTAGAACATGAAAGGCAAAGGATTTTAGCAGATTCCCATGAAGGAATAGCAGGAGGAAATTATGCAGGCAAAGCTACTGTGCAAAAGGTATTACACATAGGACTATGGTGGAAAACCATTCACATAGACTCGAAAGAGTACTGCCAGAAATGTGATGTATGTCAGAGGGTTGGTAAACAAAATAGAAGGGACGAGATGCTCCTACAACCACAGGTCACTTTGCAGGTGCTCAACAAATGGGAAATATATTTTGTGGGATCAATTAACCCACCAACAAAGAGGACAAGAGCAAGGTACATTATCACCATGACAAAATACCTGACAAGATGGGCGGAAGCAACACCAGTGAAAGATTGCAGCGCAGAAACATCAACACATTTCCTATTTGAACATGTGATTACTCGATTTGGTTTCCCAAGGATTTTCATGAGCAACCAAGGCACTCATTTCATTAACAACACTATTAAGTCTATGATTGAGGAATTTGAAGTCCATCATCAAAAGAGTACACCATATCATCCACAAGCGAATGGAACTGTAGAAGCCTTTAACAAAATCATTGAAAATGCATCGATGAAGATCTATAATGTTAATAGGGATGATTGGGACCTAAAATACCAGCAATGTTGTGGGCATACAGGACCACATGCAAGCATTTGACAGGACACACACCATTCAGGTTGGTATATGGACAAGAAGCAGTGGTGCCATTAGAATTTTTGGTACCCAGTCTGCGCGTAGAAATGATTACAAACATGACAGAACGAGGCATAATACAAGATAGGCTGAGTCAATTGATGATCATGGAGGAATATAGGATCCTAGAAGGGTTCCACCAAGAAGTTCAGAAATCAAGGGACAAAGCTTGGCATGATAGACATATCAAGAGGAAAACTTTCAAGGAAAGAGATTTAGTGTTGATGTATGACAATAAATCCATTCAACATCTAGGAAAACTCAGAATGCACTGGTTAGGACCATATGAAGTAAAAAATGTCACAGATGGGGGAGATGTACAATTGAAGGACTTAGGAGGTGTAGAAATTAGGAGGATGATCAATGGGAGCCGAATGAAGTTGTAAAAGGACAATCAACCAACTGCAACTTGAAAGTCACCGTGCAGTAAAAAAAAACCCAAAAAAAAAGATATAGTACATGATATCAAAAGGTACCGATAGAGGCACAATGTGACAAAAGGATAAAGAGCACACACAATCGGTAATACGATCCCGATGGAGACAAATCCAACAGTCAGTTCAAAATGAAAACAAGCAGGAAAAAAAGATATGACAAAAGAAGCGCCAAGTGACGGAGGCTAGCAGAATTGAATGCCAGAAATGACTGACGAGATGCCACATTAATTGTGCCAACTAGAGACGGTGAGGGAAATCAATGACAAGTACAAAGGAACCAACGGTTCATTTAATCCATAATCTTGGTAACGTCTTCGACAAGCTTCACACGACGCCCATACAAAGAAGGGACGCGAGAGCAGAGAGGTTATTACAAAATTGGAAAGGGCACAGAGCGATAGAGCATACACAACAGAGAGTAAAGGTTGCAGAGGTTGCATAGGCTACTGAGCTTGGCGAATGATAAGTTTTTACCACCATGGCACCACCTAAACATGGATAACCGAGCTAGACTTCCAGACAACCTTGAGCTAGGACCATAACACAATCACAATTGCAGGGAAGAAAACAACAACCATCTCAGCCATCAGAAGTCATCAAAGTGGATGAAATACCATCGTCGGATACAACACCAGGAAGGCCCACACTCATTGTGGAAGAAACCTAGCAGAAAGCACCAACGGGCATGGAAATTGATATGTCGGAAGAGGGGCAGGGTCGACAAAATGAGGATTCAGGCAGCCAAGTGCAACCCGAAAACCCTATAGAATCCCTGAAAGTCAATGGGATGACCCCAAACCAGGAAGAAATGCCCGTGCCAAAAGAATCATAGACAACCATGTCGAAACAATCACTGGAGGGAGCAATGGAATATTTCACTGGCTGACCAGAGAAATATGCCGAAGAATGAACAATGGAGGGTGGAACCTCGAGCCAACCACCACAACAAAAGGATAATAAAACAATACTTAGGTCACCGCACAGACAACCCGCCGTAAAAATTGTTTTTCAATGCATACTGGAAGGGGTACATGTACCAACGGATTTGTTAGGTTATGTAGATAAATTGAGGTACTCATACCATGATGTAATGGACACAGACAAGTTCCCAGAGTTCTCTAAGCAAGTCTACCTACATACTGCGTGTATAGGACCCTTTGGGGAACCGATTCATCAACCACTCCAGTGGGCAACAGGACTGGCCAAAACTTGGATTTGAGGTCTATTAGACCTACCACACTTTGGGAGAGGCTAGTATGCAAACATTTGCGTCAAGCAACTGACAACGGTCACACATGGCAGATATCTATGGCTGGAGCAGCTCGTCTCAATAGACATAGAGATCGTCGCACACATCACATGACTGCCATCACAGGGCATGGATCCCGCATAGTTCCTCAAGGAAAAAAATAAGGAGAAATCACTGGCCGAGGATATGAAGAATAAATACGACACTGAAAGGGGGTCAAGAAGAATCATTATCAAGCGTATTAGTGACGTTGCGACAAGAATGGCCACAAAAATTATGGCATGCAAGTTGCTCATGTTAGAACAAGATTTGCCTCACCCTATGCAATTTTGAAGAGAGGGCCTTACTCCGTTTCCCTATGTAGACTTACTTTCCCTGATTAATGAATCTAGAGACAAAAAAAATATTTTTCCAATTGTATGCACCTGGCAAGTTATACAACATGCGTATACGCTGGCTGCTCTGCTACAACCCGTGTACATTGGGATTTGTGCCAGAAAATAAAAAATAGATGTCGGGTTTCCATGTCACGACAGAAGATCTCTGATCCTTGGCCTTCCATGTATTGGAAATGTTCCAACTCGGCCCTTCAGTTGCATTTTGAAGGCTATAAAGAAGCCAATTCCAAGCTATGGAAAAGGAGAGATAATTCAACTTTGAGAGCAAAGTTACTCTGGAGAAATTATTACTTCATTATTGAGTCTGCATTCCTTTGTCCTTGAATTCTAAACATAGTGTTTATATCCCAAGATCTTCCCTTATTGATGGAGAACCTCTTTGTCTCCCTTATATGAACTTGCTTTTTGTGGAGGATTGTGTTGGTTGTGGAGCCTAATTATCTTCCTAATTCATA
>SNQJ01S0032103.1:20914-35771 GCA_010110895.2 Picea sitchensis
TTTCACTCTGTATTTTTACAGTCTCTGTACATTTCTTTGATTAATAGAAATCATGTATTACTGTATATCTGTGTTTATGGTTGCATCTCTGATACATTTCTCTTATATTATTGAATATCTGCAATACCTCTGTGCATTTCTTTATTATATATCCGCTCTCATTTCGTGCCGAAAATAATCCGGATCAATCTCATCATGAAATGATTTATTATTACACATCATCATCATGTAAAGCCACAACTAAGATGCCAAAATACTAAAGAGAATTCATGCAAAGTTGCATGAGGACATGCAACAAGTTCAGTTGGGGGGAATGTTGGGTTGCAAAAATACGACACTTTATTCATCTTTCATATACCATTTGTCACCTTTATTTCCATTTCATTCTTCCATAAAACCATAATTATCATCACTTTCATAAAAACATTTGGGTTTGCATTTCCATTTTCCAAATTATTTATTTTGAGTATTTTTAAGAGAATTTGTGACTAAATATTAGAAAATTAACATATTTTTATTATATCTCAAATTTGGATGAGTTTTGTGATGACTACAAACATATTTGAAGATTTTCACAAAGTCAAAAATCACCACCTAGCTTCAAATTCGAATTTTATCTTCTTTGAAGATGTGGAGATAATCATTCAAGCTCACTTCAAGGAGAATATCATGGAGATAGAATATCTTATCCGAGATATTTGTGGAGGATTTGAAGGGATAGGTTGAGAGAAAAGTGGATCTGTAATTATGAGTCTCTTATCTTCATTTATGTATAAATAAGTGGGTTCTCTCCTCATTTCAAAATGGAGGCCTCTCTCTAGAAATAGAGAACAAAAGATTGAAACTTTGATTCATAGAGATTTGATTCTAAGATAGTGATTTTCATTGTTTTGTTATGAGTTGATAGATTAGATTGTTTATGTGGGCTCACATATGTTTTTCATCTATCTTTACTTGTTATTTGTTGTGTGTTTGTTATAGATACTTTTCAATAATTTCATGTTTATTTCAGTTAGATTTCTTTTATGCACTTTCCTATTTCCATAGATTAATTTTTCATTTGATGCCTTTGAATTTAGATTTAGTTTCTTTCATAGTGAGATTAAGTTGAATTTGATTTCGTAGATTCACTTTGAGTCTCCTGCATAATATAGGAAGGAGAACTAGGGTAGATAGTTTAACTGTTTCATTTCAAGTTAAGCGTGTTTCCTTTTGAATGCTAGATTAGGCTAGATTTAATTTTTACATGCTTTCATAGATTAGTTGCTTAATTTAGATTAGTTGCTCATCCAACGACAATAGTTTAATGGTTTCTTTCAAGCATTAGAATAGGCTAGTATACTCTTGCCCTGCATTTCCCGTGCTTACACCTCGTAAATTTACGAACCTCCCGGATTGATAATTTATTGTCGCATTTATAAGCATTAATTTTACTCGACAATTATGTCTTCTTGAGGCTCATATAGTGACTCCACCTTTCCCTGATTACCCTTTCCATCCTTTGATGAGCCTTGATCTCATCTGGCGACTCCATTGAGGTACTACCCTAAGTAATGGAACCATCACCTCACGAGACATACCATGGGATTTCCATAAATTATATCCTTCTTTTGATATTCAGAATATCCCTGGATATCCAAATCATTTCTCCCCAGAGTGGAGGGAAAATTTCCCTAAATTTAATGGCAATCCAACTCTAGTAGTCACCCATGTCATCAATTACATGAAGTATGCTTCAAGATTAAATGTGATGCATAAATCTATGTGCCGATGAAAAGTTTTGTATCTTCAATAGAATCAAGTCAAAGGTGTTGACTTGCACACCCATGTAAGTAGAAGAGTATCCCATCTTCTACAAACCTCATCAAAGAATTTCTTAGGCATTATTAACCAGCTACCCAAATTTTGCAAGATACTTTCCAAGAGCTCAAATACGCTCTTTGTAGAGAAGGTTTTCCTATAGACGAGGATGAAGAAAAGCTTGAAGAAGATCCTGATTATTTTTCTCATATCAAATATTCAAATGAGAAATTTGATGAATATGAAGTGATTATATCTTCCCTTCCACTTGATTAAGACATCCAGGCCTCTACTCCTCCTGTGCATCAAGAATATTGTGACCCTTTTAAATATATTAATGATACTTCATTCCATGAATTTGGAAGTGAAGAAGTATTAGAGGATCCCTTGGATGAAAAAAACCCTTTTGAAAGAAGGAAAACAAAGCACTTTGTGTTAAGGGTCAAGCCCCTTACGATGAAGAGGCGATGGAGAGGCATGTCCATAAAGAGAAAGAAGAATTATGATGAATAACAATAGATTAGGACATCATTGTCTTTGCTCCCACTTGATGAAGGTAAGGTTGTCCAACATTGATTTCCTCTTGCACATGAAGTTGAAGAAGTAATTGAGGTCACCCTAGCCTCTGTCCTTCCTGCACACAAAGACAAACATACGGCTATTTTCAGTCAAATTGATGCTTTTATGCAAGAAACCTTGGATTTGGTTGTTTCTCATGTAGACATGTTCATACAAACTGGGAGACATAAATTGTATTTTGGTCACCTCATTTTTTATAGAGACCCCATTTATGACATTGAGGGTAGATCTCAGGAAAAGAGGGTTGAGGTATCATCTTTAGAGGATTGGTCTTCATGCATGTACGATTTATATTCTTTGCATCCTGATGATGATATGATTATAGATTTGTTCCATCCATTTGATAATTACCCGACACATCATTTTCAGGATGATTTTTGGCCATCCCTTGGGAGTTTTGATACATATACTTTTGGGGATGAAGACTTGTTATATGAGGAATTTCAACAACCTTCATCCTCAACTTTAGGTGAACACCAGGACGTGGCCATCCTATAGAAATCAAAGGATCACTCTACAAAGCAAAAGTATTTTCATATTAGGGATTTATACAAGGATTCACAGATGAAGCGACCATGTTTTCCTTCTCTAGACCTGAGCCTATCCTTTACGTCGTTCCTTCTTCTCAGGGAAATCATGAGGTCTTCTTGGGATCTCTCATATATTCTCAATATTCAATAAGTAATGACCAAACTAATAGGGATGAAGATGAGCCATTGTCTACGTATTATAGCCCTCTTCAAAGAAGGATTGATCGAGCACGTGGCTATCCATTTTGGCATGATTTCCAAGATGATCAGGATTGTGACTACTCTTTTTAGCAAACTTTCCTCCCTCCCACCCATCTCTATGAATTTTATTTCATGATTGATTATATTTCTATTTATCCTCATGATTATTATGTGTTTGACTTGTCTTTGTTGTTTCACATGATTAAGCACAAGGGGATATATCTTGATGAAATGATGAACAAGTGGTTGCACTGGCTATATGACTTCACCTAAAATCACTTATCACTAGATCTTCAAGGACCCAAGGCCCTAGGTAAGTAGGTAGGTCATTTGATTTCCTTTATTTACATATTGATTCCTCATATTATTTTAACTTCATTTCATATTGTTGGTTGTAGAGCCTAATTATCTACCTGATTCAAAGGTCTTTGTTTTTAGCCGTGTTTATACCCCATGAGGACTTTACACCCTGGAAGAATGTACACCCCTCCATGCAAGGGAGTGTAGGAGGGAATCCCCCCCCCCTTGGGGGGTTTGAGGGGGGATAACCCCCTCTGTGGGGTTCGGGGGGGATATCCCCCTGGCTAGGGGCTCCAAGGGAAAGTAGTCCCCCGACGGGGGTTCGGGGGTGAAGCCTCAGAAGGAAAAATTGAATTGTAAATGTATATTGTAATTTCATAGTAAATATGGATAGTTCATTATAAGGTCGCATATTTGACAATAGAAGTTATGTTAGGGTTTTTTTTCCCTAGAAGGTAACCCTCATTTATGAGGGAAATGTATTGCGGCTATGTATTATTGCAGATATTGTATTTTGAGAGAGGAGAATGTGAGAGAAAGAAGAGGAAGTTGGAACAGGTGTGTTGTAGGTTGTATCCCTTCATTTGTTGGATAAGAATAAAGGAAGGACCTGGAAATTTCTCTGGTGGACATAGCCCATAGTGGGTGAACCACAATTATCTGTCTCTATTGTATTATGTATCTTCTTTGTTTTATTTCTGCATTTATTTTATTTTATTACTCTATGATCCTATTTTTCTAACAACTAGTATTAGAGCGAAAGGTAACTCACAGGAAAAGAGGGTTCCCGGTTCAAGTGCGAGCAATGGAAGAAGATGGAAAGTTTAGGGTTGAGAAATTTAACGGCAAAAACTACAAGTTATGGAAGATGCAGATGGAAGATTGTTTATATTAGAAGGATCTATTCCTACCATTGGATGGAATAGCAAAGAAGACAACAACCATTAAGGATGAAGAATGGGAAGTTCTTGACATAAAGGCACTAGGAACGATATGGTTTATCTTGGCAGAATCAATGGCTTTCAATATTTTGAAAGAAAAGACAATGAAGGAGATGATGGATGCATTGGATAAACTATATGAAAAACCCTCGACGTCCAATAAGGTATTTATAATGAAGAGATTATTTAATATGAAGATGTCAAAAGGTTGGTCTGTTGTAGATCATTTAAATGAATTTAATACAATTACTAATCAAATACGCTCTGTAAAAGTGGACTTTGATGATGAGGTCAGGGCTCTTATAATCTTGTGCTCACTACCGGAAAGCTGGAACAACTTGGTTATGGCTGTAAGCAACTCTGTCTCTGGTTCAAACACTTTAAAATTTGATAATGTTGTTGGTGTTATCCTTAGCAAAGAAATGCAACGGAAAAACACAGGTGAGACATCAGGAAATGCGTTAAACATGGATAACAATGGAAGACAAAAGGATAGAGGAAATATATCAGAGAACCACGAGAATTCTAGGAAGGGAAAATCCAAATCCAGACTGGGAAAGATAGAGTGCTAGAATTGTTGGAAGAAAGGACATCTGAAGAAATACTACAGAACTCCAAAGAAACAAAGAGATGGACAACAAGAGAAAAATCAGGAAGCAAATGTAACGGGTGATGTGTTACAAGATGATTTGATTCTTTCAGAAGATAATATTTATGAGTCTTGGGTAGTAGATTCATGGGATTCATTTTATGCCACACCCCATAGGAATTTTTTTCTATATTATGTTCAAGGTGATTTTGGACAGGTTCATTTGGGTGATGATGCACCATGCAAAATTGTCGGAATGGGAAAGGTAAAATTAAATCAAAGGAATGGAAACCAATGATTGTTGAAAGAGGTAATACATGTTACATATCTAAGGAAAAATCTAATTTCAAAAGGGAAGTTGGAAAATCAAGGTTGTATATCCATATTTACATATAACATGTGGAAGGTCACCAAAGGATCACTGGTGATAAAAAAAGGAGAGAAGGTAGGTAAATTGTATTTATGTACTGGTAATATTGAATCTTCTATATCTTTATATTATACAAAAGTGGATACAATACTGTGGCATCATAGGCTTGGAAATATGAGTGAGATGGGGATGCAGATACTTCAAAAGAGAAATTTGTTGCCAGATCTTAAACAAATTGATTTGGATTTCTGTGAGCATTGTGTTTATGGAAAATAGAAGAGAGTCATATTTCTCAGAATCAGAAAATAAAATAAGAGTGAAAGGTTAGATATTTTTCATATATATGTATGGGGACCAACTCAGGTATCCTCTCTTGGTGGCTCTCATTATTATGTTACTTTTATTGATGTTTCAACTAGAAAAACTTGGGTTTATTGCATTCGACAAAAATCTGATGTTTTTGATACTTTTAAGAAATGGAAAGATTTAGTTGAGATGAGACAAGAAAAAGGTTGAAGTGTCTTAGATAGGAAAATGGAGGCAAATATTACAACAAGGAGTTTGATGACTACTTTTCATACCATGGGATTCGTAGAGAGAAGACAACTCCAGGAAGACCACAAGAAAGTGGCGTGTCAGAAAGGATGAACAAGACAATCATGGAGTGTGCAAGGAGTATGATATTGGATGTTGGTTTTCCCTTACAATTATGGGAAGATGTTGTAGATATTGTTGTTTTCTTAATAAAAAAAGGAACTTATACCTCAAACTCCTGCAAGTGTTGTTAGAACACCTACTAGATTAAGTATACCCCCTGAATGATTCTCTCCTTCATTGTATTATTTATTGTTGACTAATTCTGGTGGACTCAAATGTTATGAAGATGCAATGCAGGTACACACTAAAAATAAGTGGGAGTTGGGAATGAAAGGGGGAATGGATTCCCTTGTAAATAACAAGAATTGGGATTTGGTTCAGTTTACAAGTTGAAGGAAGAAGATGGAGGAAAAAAGAGGTACAAGGATAAGCTTGTTGTAAAGGGGTTTGCACAAAAGAAAGGTATAGATTTTGATGAAATATTTTCTCCTCTTGTTAAAATGACTTCAATTAGGACTATTTTAAGTATTGTGGCAGTAGAAGATTTGCATCTTGAATAGTTAGATGTAAAAACAACTTTTCTCCATGGGGATTTGGAGGAAGAGATTTATATGCAACAACCACAGGGGTATGAGGTAAAAGGGAAGGGAAATTTGGTATGCAGGTTGAAGAAGAGCTTGTATGGCCTAAATAAAGCTCCAAGGCAGTGGTATTTGAAGTTTGACACGTTTATGATAGAACACGGTTACAGTAGATGTCATTTTGATCATTGTGTTTATTTTAAAAGGCTAGAAAATGGAAGCTATATTATCTTGCTATTGTATGTAGATGACATACTTGTTGCAGGGTCTAATATGCAGGATATAAATGTGCTCAAGAAGAAATTAGCTAATTCATTTGCGATAAAGGATATGGGTGCTACAAAGAAAATCCTTGGTATGATAATGACAAGAGAAATGAAAAATCACAAATTGACATTTCCTCAGGGTGAGTACATAGAGAAGGTGTTGGAGAGGTTTAGAATGCAAAATGCAAAACTAGTTAGTACACCTTTGGAAAAACATTTCAAATTAAATAAGAAAATGTGTCCCAAGACATAGGAGGAGATATAATACATGTCCAGGGTCCCTTATTCATCAACATTTGGCAGCTTGATGTATGCGATAGTTTTCATAAGACCAGATATTGCACATGTAGTGGGAGTTGTGAGAAGGTATATGAACAATCCAGGTAAAGAACATTGGGAGGAAATAAAGTATATTCTCAGGTATTTGAGAGGTACTTCTACTCATGCATTATGTTTTGGAGGTTCAAACACTAATCTATAGGGATATGTTGATTCGTATATGGAAGGTTATAAAGATAGCAGGAGGAGAACCACAGGGTATGTTTTTACTGTAGGTGGAACAACAATAAGTTGGATTTCAAAATTGCAAAAGGTTGTTGCACTTTCAACAACATAGACATAGTATGTTGTTGTTATAGAGGCTAGTAAAGAGATGATTTGGTTACATAGGTTTATGGAGGAATTGGGAAAGAAGCAGGAGAATAGTAGGTTGTATTGTGAAAGTGAGAGTGGCAAGTACCATTTCAAATACTAAGCATATACAACTCAAGTACCATTTCATACGATCCATCTTGGAAGATGGACATTTGAAGTTGGAAAAGATACACAGTAGCCATAATCCTACATACATGTTAACAAAGGGAGTAACTAGGGAGAAGCTGAGTTCCTGCTCAGTTTCAGTTGGTCTTCAAGCATGAAGATGAAGATGATAAATTTTCCAGGTCCAAGAAAGGATCTAATATCCTACATTAATCAAACAAATCACCACATAAGTAACTAATCAAGTCTTCTCCATGCCTTCTATAGGCATTCAAGCCACTTATTACAAATTCAAATAAAATTAAGAGGACCAACTCTCTTTGGTAAAATAATTTGACCCTTAGGTCCATGAATTAAAATTTTGAATCAGATGCTCTTACATCAGACTCCCAGGGAAGAAAATAATGCTCCATTAAGCTTTCAGGATCCACATTGTACTTGTAAACCTCTTTTTTTTTTCATTCAGGTGGCATATTCTGTTGGCTGGCCTTTCCACTTGATCAAATGTTGATAATATGATTTTCCCTTGGTTTCCTTTGTCATCTTTTTGTCTAGAATTGCTTCAACTTCTTTCTGTGTCTTCTTAGGAAAATTTTATTCCCATTCTAAGGTATAAATTTTATCACTTGTAGGTCCATATGTCACCTCATTCTATGATTATTTGTAGGGGTAAAATTTTTCTACATTAAATATTAGAGAAATTCCAATATTCTCTGGAAATGTTACCTCATAAGCATTTGCAGAAAATTATCTGAGTATTCTGCAAGGCCCAATATTCTTCAATTTTAACTTATTGTAAGTCCATACAGGAAACCTTTCCTTTATCAAATACACCATAAAAAAATCACCAATTTGGAACTACACCTGTCTCCTTCTTAGATCTTCCCTTTGGTTATACTTACTATTGCTTTCTTGTAACTTTCACTTAACATCCTCTTGCAACTTCTGCATGTGCTCTACAAAATTCTCAACATCTGCACTCCTTAGCTCTTGTTTCCCCATATTTTTTTAGTTCATATACTCCCCTTGGATGCATTCCATAAAAAAATTGGAATGGACTCATTCCTTTACTCCTATTAGGAGTGTCATTATAAGAAAAATATACCTAAGCAAGTGCTAAGTCCCACTATTTAGGCCGTTCATACACCACGATCCTCAAAATGTTCCCCAAGCTCATGTTTACCACTTCAGTTTCTCCATCAGTCTGTGGATGATAGGATGAACTGAAATTGATATTTGTATCCAATTTCTTCCATAAGCTTCCTTATAAGTGACCAACAAACTTTGTGTCTCTGTCAGAGACAATGCTCACTAGTAGACCATGTAACCTTACTATCTCTGAGATTTTTATTTTTTTTTCATTATTAGTTGCATCGTTAGTATTCTTACAAGCAATAAAGTCTGTCATTTTGGAAAACCTATCTACCACCACATAGATAAAATCATTTCCCCTTTTAGTCTTGCGTAATCCTAAAACAAAGTCCATGCTGATAGAATCCCAAGGTCTTTTTGGAATGGGGAATGGATGGTGCATCCATGTATTTTGACTCCTTCCCTTGGCATGTTAGCATATCTTGCACCTTTAAACAAATTTCTTCACATCAGTCTGCATCCCTATCCAAAATAAAAATCATTTACCTGAAAACAGGTCTCGTCCTTTCCAAAGTGCCCCGATAGCCCTCCACTGTGCTTTTCCTTAATTAAATTTTCCCTCATTGAACACTTAGGAATGCACAATTTACTATTTTTGACCAACAAACCTTCTTGTAGGATGTATTCCAACCACTGGATTTTTTTTTTAGCCACAATATTCTCACAAGCTGCATAAATATCTTGAAAATATGCATCTTCTTTATAAATGGAATTTGACTCATCAAACCCTAAGGTGCTGACCTTAAATTCTTGTAAAATCAAATTTACCCTACTCAAAGAATCAACAACCTTATTAGATTTACCACTTGTGTGTTTAATCACAAAGGTAAAACTTTGTATAAATTAAACACATTTAGAATGTTTTTGGTTCAACTTAAAGGTTGACTACTTATAAACTACAGTGCATGGTTGTTAATGTACAACACAAATTCCTTAGGCATCAAATAATGTCTCCATTTCTTGAGTGCTTGCACAATAATATAAAATTCTTTATGATAGGATGAATACTTTTGTTTTGTCTCATTTAACTTCTCACTGAAGTATGTTATTGGCCTTTTTTCTTGACTTAACATAGCTCTTATTATTGTCCCACTAACATCAATTTCTACTTGGAAGATTTTATCAAAATCAGGTAAAGCCAACACAAGTTTTTCAATGATATTTATTTTCATCGTATTAAAACTCTTCTCTTCTCCCTCTATCCATATAAATGGTTTCCTACTCTCTTTTATCATCTCTACCATAGGTGCACAAATTTGACTAAATTTTTTAATAATTTTTTTGCAAAAGCTTGCAAGGCCATGGAAGCTTCTTACCTCAAATACATTCTTGAAGTTGGCCAATTCAAAATTGCTTGTAGATTCTCTTGATCCATTTTCATCCCTTCTTCTTAGACTACAAATCCCAAATAGATAAATTCCTTCTTCATGAAGCTACACTTTTTCAAATTTATAAGCAATTTCTCTTTTTGCAAGGTCGTCAAGACCATCTTGAGATGACTCAAATTCTCCTCTTTGCTTTGGCTATATATCAGAATATCATCCAAGTAAACTATAACAAACTTGGAAATTTATTCTTTGAAGAATTCATTCATTAACCTCATGAATGTACTTGGTGCATTTGTGAGCCCAAAGGGCATGGACAACCATTCATACAACCCATTGTTTGTCTTAAATGCAGTCTTTCATTCATCCCCCTCTCTAACCCTTACTTTATGGTAATCACTCTTTAAATCAATATTTGAAAAATATTTGGACCCACTCAAACAATCAATTAGATATTCTATAAGAGGTAATGTAAATATGTACCCAATAATGATCTTGTTGATGGCCCTAGAGTTAGTGCACATGCACCATCCACCATCCTTATTTGGACTGAGTACTTTTAGTACCACACATGGACTGAAGCTCTCTCTTACTATCCCTTTGTCCAAAAATTCTTGAACCTGTCTTCTCACTTCTTCATTCTCTTGAGGGGTTAATATATAGCCTACTTTATTAGGTAAACTTACACCAAGTATCAATTCAATATGGTGACTAATACTTCTCTCAGGAGGCAAAGAATTAGGTAGGTCATCCACAACTATATCAACAAATTCATCAAGAAATTTTTTAATATTACCAAGAAAGTCATATAAGTTTGTACAATTCAAAATTACCTTTGGTTTTCCAATAAGATAAAAATGTAGCTCCTCCTTCTTGACTTCTTGAAATAATTTTTTTCCACTCATTAGAAGAATACTAGGTCTAGGTTCCTCTTTGGTTGCTTCATATTTCAAGGGTAGCGATACATGCTTCTTTCCATCCTTATCTAAGGAGTAAGTGTTTCTTCTTCCATCATGAATAACTTTCCTGTCATATTGCCAAGGTATTCCCAACAAGACATGGTAGACATCCATAAGAATTATTCCACATAACAACACATCTATGTAAGTCCCAATATGAATCTTCACCTCACATTTCTCATTCACCAAGAGATGATGTCCTTTTTTAACCATGAAAATTTGTAGGGAGTGGGATGTGCCATCCTTTTCAATTCCAACTTCTCTACCATCTCCGTGGAGACAAAGTTATCAATACTTCCACTATCAATTACTACTTTGAAACACTTCCCCTTATATTTACACATAGTCATGAACAAACTCTTCCTTTGTGCTGGTTCATGTACCTCCTTTTCTTCCTTCACCAAAACTCTTTTCATCATCGGAGACTCTCCTACCTCAGGTGGCTCTTCTCTTTCCAATGCCTTATCTGGTTCTTCTATGGCTTCTACAACATTAGTAGTCCTTTTTTTGGTTGGTTTATTCCTTGGACAACCCCAAGACATGTTTCCAATTTCACCACATGTGTAACTTCTCACTTCTCTGCCTCTTCCTCTTCCTATTCCTATGGAGCCAAATCTCCTTCCTCTAAAATCTCCTCTTTGTGGTGATTGGTTGCTGGAACTATCTCCTTCACTTTTAGGGGTTTGAGTCCTTCCTTTGTTTGAATATCATCTTCCTCTTGTCACACCCTTTCCTCTAATTGTTAGAATCTTCTTCCTTATCAACTTCTCTTCCACTTTTAATTCTTCCTAGTAAGAATCCTCAACAACCTTGAGATTCAACAAGCTAATCTCATCCTGTATATCATATCTCAACCCATTAATATAATTGGATACTCTCTCCACATCTCCCTCTATATGCCAAACTCTTATTCTTAAGAAATCCTCTATATAATCTTTGATTGTCATACTTTTGTGCCTTAGGTTCTGTAGATGTCTGAAGAGGGTTAATTGATAATCCTTGGGCATAAATTTACTTTTAATTTTTCTTACCATTTTATCCCAATTCTTAATTCTGGATTTACCTTTTCTCTCTTTATGAATTTTCAATTCATCCCACCAAATGGTTGCATGTCCCTTCAACTTGGTTGCTGCATATTTCACTTTCTTTATGTCCTCAACCTCCTCAAAGTAAAAGTATTTATCCATGGTGGTTGTCCAGTCCATGAGTTCTTCAACATTCAAATTCCCTTCATAAATGAGAACCTCCACTTTAGGTTTTCCACCAAATTTAACCAACATTCTCATCCCTCTGTCTTCTTCTATGACCTCTTCTTGTTCTTCTTCATATGTTTCTCCTTTACTAATGTCACTAGCATTAAGGTATTTTCTTTATATAACCTCCATGGCTTCCAATATAGCTTTAAGATGCCTCATTTCCTCCAACAGGACTACATCTCCTGTTGGTCTTCCTCAAACTGCTCCAATAAGAACTCCTTGTCCTCTTCTTGGAGGAATTCCCCCAATTTATCAAAGAAAATAGATGCTATGATACCACAATGATTCCTTAAGGGATCACTTAAGATCAACCAGGACACGTTCTAGATCAATCTGGCCTAATATTATTCCCTAAAAGACTAAATTTGTACTATGTATGATAACACTGTATTCATAAGAATACAAGGATCATGGTTTTCATATAAGCACATGCATGATCTAGTGCTAATCTTGTATAATAAATTTTCCCCCTTTGAAAAATTGACGGTCTTTATTTTATTTAATCGTTGAGATGAATGGTTTTGGTAATTTTGGGGGGCCAAAGACCTTTCACAATCCCAAGGTAAAGGGGGTCGCGAAATAATTGTCCTCTCAACATGTGGAGACATGAGCGAAATAATTGTCCTCTCAACATGTGGAGACATGATAAATGACAAGGAATATTTTGGGTGGTCACGTCTAGTTTAATGCCCTTGCTCCTTCAACACCGTAATTGAGTTATATCTATTGATCTCATCCAATATCAATGATCATCCAACGATCGTTGGTATTCACTACCTTTTTTCCACAATGCGCCTCTGTCAATTTGACGATTGGAATAACTCTACAGGATTATTCTTTCTTTGTATCAGGCGATCTATGCTCATCGATAAACCAAATGGACAATCACGATTCTCTGTAATTTATGGTTACAAGATACTACTGTAAATTTGATGGACATCAATCAATAAAAATAGAAATTACACACATGATTTAGATCAACGATCTAACAAGATAATTACAGAGAAACAACCTTTGTTTGCATTCATTTAATTGGAAATTACACACCTACAAAAACATAGTTATCTACACTTCAAGCACGAAATCCCACACTTAGGAAAATCTACTGCTTTTTAATCCAACCCAATTCAAACCAATCCAATACAATCCACTCCAGTCTAATTGAATCTCTTACAATTGAAAGAATATATATTAATTCACCATGTACCATAAACTAACAACTAATCCCTATAAATATGTCAAAATCCCTAGAATCAATCTAATCTCCTAAATTAATCAAACAAATCACCACCTAAGTAACCAATCAAGTCTTTTCGATGCCTTCTAGAGGCATTCGATTCAAATATTACAAATTAAAATAAAATTAAGAGGACCAACCCTCTTTGGTAAAATAATTTGACACTTAGGTCCATGAATTAAATTTTTGATTCAGATGGTCTTGCATCATTAACTCACTAACCAACTGTCAAAAGTTGCTAAAAGTTTGCCCCTATAATCTACTAACCCTAGCGCACTTTTTGGGTGGATTGTTGGAAATTTTTGATGGTTGATCTCTTGGCTGTAAAAAATTGAATGCTACAACCATAAGGATACAAATTATATCTCTGCAATATTATTTCTTATAGCCTTATTTCAAGCTAAAGTCTTTCTCTTTCATTCTTGAATTAAACTAGTATTTAGTAGCTTGTCTCTTGGTTGTTTTACTATACTTTTATCATCTTCATTTGCAACTCTTAATATATTTTTGTTTCTGATATATATTATTGTTTATTTTTGTACATAGGGAAAACAAGCTTAACTTTTTGGTCCACCTAACATTAATTACGTGCATACTTGGGTTTTCTCGTGTCTCGGTAATGTACAATCACCCTTTGTAGGTACTCATACCTCTTGGAAACCATTGGATACCACCAAGAATCTTCCCCAACACTTTCCAAACTTAGTATATTGACCTATAGGGGGACCCTCCTTCATCTCTTAACTTTCCATCTCTCTACGCCCAGGGTCACCGAGATTCCCGCCTTGAGGTAATTACTTCATCTCTAAAGTGACGAGAATACATGCCTAATGTGATAGTGGGTAGGTGTTCTATTATTTGTCGCCATTTTGTGGATGGGTTGGGATTTTACCTACCAACATCTTGTGCGATAACATTACCTACTAGCATATATCTACCTTAACCCCGGATCTATCGAGCACCGAGAGGGATCAAATCTCTTGAGGTGCAAACCTTTAACATTTCCTCAAGGTTTGCACTCTTAAAAAGGTTTTCACCTTGAGAGATTTGATCCCTCTTGACTCTTGATAGATATGGGGTTAAGAAATTTCTATGTTAGTTTAATACATTATTATTAAAGTATTAAAAAAATTAATATTATAAAATATATTATATATTTTTATATATATTACGACCTTCCTAACCATTACATTGTTTGTGTGATCTATTAATTGAAGCTAGGGAAAATCGAAACAGATCAAATTATCTGATTTATTAATAGCCATGTTATCCGATTGCTACCACTATAACCCAGGCATGCCAAGGAGGCCCCTCATGTGACACACAAGGCCTTAATTATTCTACATCCGGGGGGAATATTATAAAATATATTAATATATATTAAAATATTTCATTTTTAAATATATTAAAAAGGT
>SNQJ01S0032103.1:41565-63459 GCA_010110895.2 Picea sitchensis
CGAAAGAGCATCAATCCATTATGAAAAATGAGGTATGGGAAATCATACCAAGACCTAAAGAAAAATCGGTGGTAACTTCAAAATGGGTGTACAAGATCAAACATGCAGCAGACGGAAGCATGGATAAATACAAGGCAATATTCGTAGCTAGAGGGTTCTCCCAGAAGGAGGGAGAATATTATGACGAAACATTTTCTCTGGTGGCTAGATATACTTCCATTAGAGCTATCATATCTCTTTCCGCTTTCATGGGATGGAACTTAGATCAGATGGATGTAAAGACAACTTTCCTCAATGGAGCTATTGAAGAAGTATATATTGAACAACCTCAGGGGTTTGAGGTACATTCCAGAGACACTCACATTTGCAGATTGAAGAAAGCTCTATATGGACTCAAGAAAGCTCCAAGGGCTTGGTATTCTGGAATGGACAACTATCTAACACGACTTGGTTTCTCCAAGAGTCATGCAGATCCAAACCTTTATTACAAAGTCATGGACAATCCACCTGTGATTCTACTATTATATGTTGATGATCTATTCATAAAGGAAGAATCTCTCATTATCCAGTGCAAGAAGGAATTAGCTTATGAATTTGATATGAAAGATCTAGGTCTCATGCACTATTACTTGGGACTAGAAGTATGGCAGAAGCATGGTGAAGTATTCCTTGGACAAGGAAAGTACGCAATAAAGATTCTTTAGAACTTTGGAATGATGGATTGTAAGTCCATGGACACTCCTATGAATGCGGATATAAGAAAAGTGAAAGTTCCAGATTCTGATCCAGTAGATCCATCTCTATATCGAGAACTAATTAGGTCATTGATGTATTTGGTAAATACTCAACTAGACATTTGCTTTGCCGTGAATACACTAAGCCAGTTCTAGGTGGAACCAAGACATGAGCATTGGATAGCTGCAAAGCATGTATTAAGATATATTCGTGGAAAAATAAACTATGGTTTGAGATATACCACATCCAACAATATACAACTTCATGGATTCACAGAGTCAGATTGGGCAGGAAGCGCAGAAGACCGAAAGAGCACTTCATGTATGTGTTTTAGCTTGGGCTCCGCTATGATATCTTGGGGCAACAGGAAACATAATTCCATCACACTCAGCACAACAAAAGCAGAGTATATGGCAGCATGTGAAGCATGCACTAAAGCAATATGGTTAAGGAAGTTAATCTCCGATTTATTTGATCAGATTCCAGAATCAACCATAATATATTGTGATAATCAAAGTTGTATAAGATTATTAGAACAACCCTTGTTTCATGAAAGTTCGAAACACATTGAGATCAAATACTACTTTATTTGAGATAAAGTCCAAGAAGGAGAGGTAAAGCTCGAGTATATCTCCTCTGACGAGAAGACATTAGACATTCTGACAAAACCTCTATCTAGAATAAAGTTTGCATATTTCGAGAGAAGATGGGGATTGTGGAAATAACTCCCTTAGCTGAAAGGGAAGAATCTCCAGGTTAGGAGGGAGCACTAAAATATTATTGAAACTTTTATCTTTGTGATTGAAAAATAGTCCAGATTGGATAGATTGTTTCCTGTTCGGAAAGTGGATTGAGATTTCTGACGGACAACAATTTCCCATTGTGGTTAACATGGATAATGGTCCAGATTTCTGATGTATCATAGACAATGAATTCCCATTGTGGTTAACATGGCGAGTGGTCTAGGGCAGTTTCTCTTCTTGAGGGTTACTCAAGAAGACTGACTCGCCTCGCCGAACAACGATTTCTCATTGTGGTTAACGCGAGGAATGGCCCATTTTGGAGGTTGATGCAGGATAGCCTTTTCCTCCTGTGGTTAATAGAGGAAATGGTCCAGACAATCATTCCTTAGGGTTTATACATTCTCTCCAGGGTGCACTTTTATTAGTGTAGAAGGAATGGCCCAGGGTGGGGAATGGTCCAGGCTCAACAATCAGGGACATGCATTCCTTAGGGTTTATACATTCTCTCCAGGGTGCACTTTGATTAGTGTAGGAAGAATGGCCCAAGGTGGGGAATGGTCCAGGTTCATAAGACATGTTAATTATTCTTCCTTATTTGAGAAGAATAATCCAGATATCTCATTATTCTACTCTGAGGGAAGCTATTCTTTCATATCTCATAGACGTGAGTGAAAGATTGGTCCAGATGATTCAGTTTATTTTAACAATATTTTTCAGTGCAGGTTGGCATCAGATGATTGTTATGGAGACTGCTTGTCTCCATATAGTAGAGATATACTACTGTGGTGGATTTGTTCCACTGTTTGTAACTATGTGTCACAGTTTGAGTAGTTGCGTACTACCATGGATAAACATAGGTGTGTTCTATCAATTGATATTGTACCAGTTTTCATAGGAGATTATCTAGTTGGATAATAATGACGATGCTCGTGATACTACCCGTTGATTGGTCTATTTGTGCTCAATACCATACCTCCCTAGCTAGGAGGGAGTGTTGATATTATTGTAGCTTCGGCAGGTATGAACCTCTATTGTGACCTATGACGAGATTAGAATATTCTGGAAGGAAGCAAAGAAGTAAAGGAAACCCTAGACGAGATGTCGGCTGCAGAAATTTAATTAATATAAATTAACTAGTACCCAGAAGGAGAAGTCGGCCCCAGTAAGTCTGCCAGACCACTATAAATACAGGGCGCCAGTTCTCATTATTCACACTTCTCAGAATTGCAGAGAGCAGTTTCTGTGCACTATAGTTGGCAGTTTTGTGTGCAAGTTTCTGGGGAAGGTGTTGTGCCAGTTTCTGGGTGGGACTATCTGATCAACTTGGTTTCTATTCTTGCTTGGTGCATTAGCCTTGCTTGGCTATTGATTTCTACCAATATTCTTCTCTGTCAAGGTCAAGGTGCTCGGAGGGTGGCTTCGGCCTATGGTTGGTTGACAAGGGTATTGTCAATGGTAAAACAAGCACAATATTTCATATTCTAACAAAAGGAGAGCAGGAAAAGTTAATAGAAATGGTAAGAAGCATGAAGATGGAAGTGCAGAGCTACAAAGAATACAATGAGAGACTGATTAGAGAGAAAATTTAGATAAATGCTCGAGTGTTGCAGAGATTAAATCAGTTGCAGAGACAAATGAAGAAGGGATCAAACTCAAGACAAGAGGAAGAAGGTAGGTGCCATGAAAGAAGAAATGATCATGGAAGAGATGGTTATTCTAGAAGTGCTAGCAGATCTCATGGACACCACTCACCTCCTAACTCAGAAATAAATTTTTATGGATCAGAAGATCCCGTAAGCAGTCCAAAGGTGTCTCCTGTCAGACACCAAATACAAAAATAAGAGATAGATAGTTTTCAAGGAGAGTTGAAGAATCTCAAGCCACCTTCCTTTGATGGTGAAAGAGAAAGGGAAGATGACGTCGAAGCATGGTTGATTGGAATCCAAAGATATTTTTAGTTGCATAACTATTCATCGAACTTGGAAGCCAGGATTTCCACCTACCATTTACACGGGAAAGCTGCAATGTGGTGGGACCAATGGAAGCAACTGAAAAATGTTAATGAAATTAGGATCACTTGGAAGCAGTTCAAGAAGTACTTGCAGAAGGAGTACCTCTCAAAGAATTTCTATGACAAGAAAATGCAGGAGTTATTTGAACTCAGTTTGGGAAGCATGACTATGGCAGAGTACAAGAAGAAGTTCTTGGGATTATTAAAGCATGTCAGGTTCATTGGTGATGAGAAAGTGAAAATACAAAGATTTCTAAGTGGGCTTCCAACCTTTTATAAGGAAAAGATAAAATATGATGAACCCAAGACCTTGAATGAAGCTATCAAGAAGGCTAAATACTTTTATGAACAATGCTAGGGAAGAGAATCCCTACAGAAATCTTGGAAGGACAAGAAGAATGAAAAGTACGATCAGAGGAGGAAAGGATTCAAACCTCCCTTCAATAGGAATGAGCCTAATAGAAATCATCAAGATCAATATGCTAAGGGGGATTTAAAGAAAGAATATTCCTTGGGAAAAAGGGGAAGACCACCAATACAATGCTGGGGATGCAAGGAATATTGCCTGTACAAGGATTTCCCACATAGAAAGGACAGAGTGAAGACTATGCACAACATCCAAGAGGCTACACTAGTCTAAGATATGGGAATAATATATGCAAATTTAGATGATCGACAAGCAAAGTACCAGTCCAATATGATGGAGGTGGAAGGTAAGATCATAAATCAACCTATTGCTATTTTGATTGATTCAGGAGCAAGTCATTGTTACATTGATCCTAAGATAGTGGGTATATTACATTTGGAGGAAATTAAACTTGAAAAAACAAGTTTGGTTCAGTTAGCCACTGGGACCAAAAGAAAAATCCATGATATGGTTAGAAGTTGTTCCATAAGCCTTAATGGTGTGAATACTAGTATTGATCTAAATATCATACCATTGGGGTGTTATGATATTCTGAATGGGATGGATTGGTTGGACCAACATCATGTTGTCCTAGATTTTCATAACAAGACATTTACATGTCTTGATGGAAATGGAAAAAAAGCACTATGAAAGGAGTTCCAAGACCCATCTGTATAAGGGAGATTTCAGCCTTACAACTAAAAATATGTTTTAGGAAGGGATGTCAATTGTATGTAGCTCATGTGGAAGAGACAGATAATACAAAGGGCCAAGCCTCAAAGATTTCTCGGTACTACAAGAATTGAAGATGTATTCTAGGAAATACATGGATTGCCACTAAGAAGGGAGATAGATTTCTCAATTGATTTAGTTCTAGGAGCTTCCCTGATGTCAAAAACACCTTATAGAATGAGCACACCAGAGTTAAAAGAATTACAAATGAAATTGGACGAATTTTTGAAGAAAGGGTACATATGTGCAAGTGTTTCACCTTGGGGAGCACCAATACTTTTTGTCAAAAAGAAGGATGGAACCTTGAGGTTGTGTATTGAATTTTGACCGTTGAACAAGTACACTATAAAGAACAAGTATCCTCTATCCCGAATTGATGACCTCTTTGATTAGCTAAGAGGAGCAAATATATTCTCAAAGATTGACCCGAGGGAAGGATACCGTCAGGTAAGAATCAAGGAAGAAGACATTCATAAGACAACGTTTAGGACCAGGTATGGGAATTATGAATTTGTAGTGGTGCCTTTTGGACTGACCAACGCACCAACTGTCTTCATGTGCCTAATGAATGGCATATTCAGAAATTGTTTGGATAAGTTTGTCATAGTATTCCTGGATGATATACTTATCTATTGTAAGTATGAAGAGGAGCATGACCATCACTTAAGACCGGTGTTGCAAGTATTGAGAGAACATCAGTTATATGCCAAGTTGAGTAAGTGTTATTTTTATCAAATGAAGATCCATTACTTTGGACACATTATTTCAGAGTAGGGAATAGAAGTAGATATAGAGAAGATCGAAGTCGTTAGAGGATGGCCAACACCTAGAAATGTGTCAGACGTCAAATATTTTATGGGATTAGTTGTCTACTACATAAGGTTCATAGTAGGGTTCTCTAAGATTGCTCATCCCATCACTTTTTTGCAAAAGAAGGGAACTAAATTTGAATGGACACTCAAGTGTGAAATTAATTTTAACCCGTTGAAGGAATTACTTACTAGTGCACCTGTGTTAAATATTGCTGACCCAAACAAAAGTTTTTTTGTATGTACAGATGCATGAAAGGAAGGACTTGGGGGAGTCCTCACGCAAAATGGACATGTCATTGGATATGAGTCCAGAAAGATTAAGGAACATGAGAGGAACTATGCCACCCACGACTTGGAGATTTCTTCCATTGTTCACGCCTTGAGAATGTGGAGGCATTAACTCATGGGGAAGAAATTCAAATTAAGGACATACCACATTGGCCCGAAGTATCTTTTTGAACAACCAACCTTGAATTCCAGGAAAACAAGATGAATGGAATTTTTAAGTGAATATGACTTTGATATCAAGCATATCAAGGGAAAGGAGAATAAAGTTTCTGATGCACTTAGTAGAAGAGTGCATCTCATGCATGCTACTACTGTTAGTATGCATCAATCAGAATTGGAGAGCATAATTTTAGATGGTCTTGTTACAGACCACCATTACCTATAGGTAAAGGAAAACTTACAACAAGGATATGTACAACAGAAAATAAAGGAGTATGAGATAAAGGAAGACAAACTACTCATGCATAAAAATATAATCTATGTTCCTAGTTCTAGAGAACTGAGGAATTTGGTACTGAAGGAAATGCATGATGTTCCTTATGATGGACATATTGGTTACCAAAAAACAATTATTGTTGTAAGAAGCCATTTCTTTTGGCTGGGAATGAAGAAGGATGTTGTTGATTACATCGCTCGATGTATGGAATGTCAGAAGTTAAAGGATGAGCATAGGCACCCAATGGGTTTGCTGCAACCATTACCAATTCCAAAGAAGAAATGGGAAGTGATAACCATGGATTTCATCACAGGATTACCCAAAATGAATAAGCAACATGATTCGATCATGGTGGTGGTTGAAAAATTAACAAAGGCTACTCATTTTGTGCCTGTGAAGACAACGCATACAACGGCTAATATTGCAGAAATTGTCATGAAGGAAATTGGTAGGTTGCATGGGATACCTTGGAAAATTGTCTCGGATAGAGATACAAAGTTTAGCTCCAATTTCTAGAGGGTATTGTTTAAAGGATTTGGCACAAATCTAAACTTTAGCACAACATATCATCCCTAGAAAGATGGGAAAACAGATAGAGTCAATCGAATAATTGAAGACATGCTGAGAATGTATGTGATGGATAAGCCGTCTAAGTGGGAAGATTACTTACACTTGGTTGAGTTTGCATATAATAATGGGTATCAAGCTTCATTAATAATGAGCCCATTTGAAGCCTTGTATGGTAGGAAATTCGATACTCTAGTAAGTTGGGACAACCCAATAGATAGAGTGGTACTTGGACCAGAGTTGCTCAAGGACATGGAAGATCAGGTGGTCAAGATCAAGCAGAATTTAAAGGTAGCTCAGGATAGACAGAAAGTTTATGCAGACAATAACATGACAGCTAGAGAGTTTAAAGTAGGGGAGCATGCACTTTTGAAAGTGAATCCCAAGAAAAATTCTTTGAAATTGGGTAGTTGTAAGAAGCTGGAAACTAGATACTGTGGTCCATTTTAAATATTGGACAGAATAGGGCCAGTTGCATACATGCTTGCATTGCTTGCTTCCATGAATGTGCATAATGTATTTCATGTATCTTTACTAAATAAATATGTACATGACCCTAACCATGTTATTGATTGGCATGTGATTCAGGTAGAGACGAAGGGAGATTTCCAGGTCCAGCTAGTGCGGGTATTGGAAAGAAAATTCAAAATGCTTCGGAATTGAGTTATAGAGCTGGTAAAAGTTCAGTGGACCTGCTACGGTCCTGAATATTCTACTTAGGAGCATGAAGATTCCATGCAGGCAGAGTACCCACAATGTTTTGAATAAATTTGAGATTTTGATCTCTATTTTGTATATGCACTAAGGACAATGCTAAAATAAGGGGGAGGGGATGTAACACCTCAGGTTTTGAACATCCATTTTAAATAATGTATTGTTACAATGATGAGAGGCTAGAGTGCCCAAACAATTATTAAAAGTCTAGTGTGCCCAAGACATGTAATGTTTTTTATCATTATTAATAATAAATACATGGCTGGCTAGTAGATGGACATGGACTAGAGTTATAGGGGGCTATGATTCCACAGGATAGGGGGCTTGAGGGGATAAATTTTATTTCCTATTTTAATTTCCCTTTTTGTCTAAGGGAGGGGATCGGTTACGTGAGCTTCTTGGGAAAGGCCAGGAGGTTCTTGATTTCCCCACGAAGTTACTTAAACCCGCCTCTGGTCTGATGGGGGGGGTTGGTCATTGGCTTGTTTTCTCCTTCACTTCAACATTCACACCATTCTATCCCTCACACACTTTCATGCACACACCTCAATGCACCCACTTACCCGTTCATTGATCCATCCGTCATCTATGTCTTGGTTCAGGGAAAGGGGGCCGAACTGCTGAATATTAGCCATGAGATAGTTGGCTGTAGTGGTCACTGGTGTGATCTAGCCGTGATCTGAGGCCACATGTTTGAGATGCATTGGCTTGTGTCCAACATTCCTCACATTTGCGAGTCCTGAGAGTTATAGCATTGATATTCTAGACCAATTGCGCTGGAGCCCGAATTAAGGAGAAGGATTACCTGAGGGACTGGATGGAAGAGAAGGGTGGAGGTCCGTTCTCTCGGGTGGTGCAAGCTGGGTAGAAGAGAGATGGGTACTTGGATTTTTGTGAGAGATGGGAAGCATGTGAGAGTTGGGAATCCTGTGAGATCTTGGGTGCTGACTGGTTTGGGAAGCCAAGTAACACTCTAGAACCATCCTTGTGGATTCATAGCCATGGCATGGGGGTGACATTGCTGTTGAGATTTGGAACAATAATGTCTATGGTTAGGTGGAACGTCCTCAGTCTATAGCCAGTTGGTGTCATCTTTCATAAAGATAAGTGCTCTCTGTTATGGTATCATTTACATGTATATGAATGTATTTTCGCCGTGTATATTTAATTATCATTTAATTGAATCTTTAGACTATGCATGCTTGTTGGATATTTCCATGCATGTCGTTAACGTCTTTTCTTTTATTCATCCTTAAATTTTAAAAGGTATTTGTAAGAGAAATAAGTCCAAGGGAGGGATTGAAGGTAGCGTACCCTGACCTGTGGGTGGCTGGGTATGTTACACCTCTGAACACAATATTTTTTTGTTTGTAAAGTTAAATCTCTTACCATGAGATTGTTTGCAATTATTATGGATATTATTTTATTTCCTATCATTTGATTATGAAATAAAACATTGAGACTATGCAATAAAAAGTGTTTGTGATCGAGAGTCGTCATGTCAATGAAGAGAGAGAAGGAGTAACAGTCACAAATTTGTTCTTGAAAGTGTGTGTTCAGATCTAAAAACTTTACAACTTTGAAGATGTGAGGCACTCTGCTTGTGTGAATCTGAGAGTTGTAGAGACAATGAAACACAATGGTAGCGTTTGATCATTTTTGTGGCGTATATGTATGAGAGACGTATTAGTGCACCCAATATTTTTTGTGTAGTGTGGTGAGAGAAGAATGATATATTTAATATTGTTGAATGACAAGAAGTGATGTGTAAGAATAAAATTATTGTTAGAAAATTTTGTGGATAAATATTGTGTAAAAGAGTCATAGGGTTTATATTTAAAGAGGAAGATTGACAAAAGATGGGTTTTCCTCTCTTCAACCATCTTTTTAGAATCATCCTCTTTAAATATAACGAGTATTTGATGTAGCCAAAGCCTCAGATTCATTCACAAGATCAAATAAATCATGCAAACACATGAGAATGGAAAAATAACTCTCTTTTATTCCTTCTCCATCCTACCCATTACAATCAAAGTTCAACCCCTTATAACTACTATCTGGGATTTTCGAAAACAACTGATTTTAGAAAAAATAACTATATTTAGAAAGTTCTCGCATGACTCTAAAAATAACCACTAACTAAGAGATAACTAGCATGACACTATTTGTCAACTCACTTTTTTGATTAAGCTCATAAACTAAGAGATAACTGATAATTGAAAAATTAAAAATTCTTGTAAAAACACTAAAACCCCAATTTGAGGCCTTATATGAAGGAATTTCTCTCTGGAAAAGTGTCGAAACGACGTTCGATTTGATAGATCCGATCGAAACGATAGTGAAATGTTCAAGACACAACTCCCCATAATTTTTTATCTCAAATGGATAACCAAGTCAAATTCTCCTCTGGTAAAAAAGAACACAACTCTTGCAATTTACTGTCTTCAAACTGTGGCCATTTAATGGGATCTAGGTTCAGTAAGTCACCCTCTGTAATACACGTACTATATTCTCATAATATTCCTTCCCACTGGACCAAATATCGGTTGTATTTGCCTTGCTGAGAATGAAGGGTGTTCTTATCTAAAATATGTGCAATATTTTCCTTTTTCTTGCTTGGAATGGCTTGTTGCCAATCCACCTTTTCCTCACTAGCATCACCAAGATCATCCCCATGGAAGATATACAAATCAGAAATGTTAAACATAGTGGAGATATCGATGTCAGTTGGTAAATCGACCTTATATGCATTTTCCTTTATTTTCTTCAGAATCTTGGAAGGACCAATTTTATTATACTTCAATTTGTGGTAGGTTCCTCGAGGAAATCACTCCTTCAATAAATAAACCATCAACAAATCACCTTCATTAAATACCTGGTATCGTCAATGAGCATATTTGATATTTTTGTTATGGTCATTAATATATTGCAGTTTTTGTCTCACCTGTTGCTGCAACTGTTGAATGTGTTCTCAAAATGCTTCCCCATCATCACTGATCCTATCCCCAAGTGGTAGCTGCACCAAAACTAGGACACCCATAGGATTTCTACCATAAACAAACTGAAATGGAAATTTACCTATATATCTATTCACTGAACTATTTTAGGAAATTTTTTCTTGAGGTAAAGCCAAATCCCACTACTCCGGCTTCTCTCCAACAATGCTATGTAACAGGTTTCCCAAACTCCGATTTACCACCTCGGTTTTCCCATCTGTTTGGGGTGATAGGCACTGTTGAATGGTAATTTAGTACCCATTTTCTTCCATAAAGTCCTCCAAAAATGACCCAAGAAACAAGTATCTCTATCATAGGTAATAGTTTTTGGAACCACATGTAATCTAACAACTTTTGAAAAATCCAATTATGCCACCCTCGATGCATCACTAGTTTTCTTGCAAGAAATGAAATGAGACATTTTATAGAACCTATCAACAACCAAAAAAATAGAATCATTAACTCACTGTGTGTTTGGGAGCCCCAACACAAAATGTATTATCCTCCATGTATTATCCTATCTGCTATCTATGCACATCCTCCATGTATTATCCTTTTTTGGAGTCAACAATACTGGTACAACATGTGGACTCATGCTTTCTCTATCCAAACCTTTCTTTATAAGTTCCATCACTTGTCAGTTGATCTCTGCATGTTGTGTAGGAATCATTCTATAGTATTCCTTATTAGGTAAAGATGATCACATGATCAGATCAATGTGATGTTGAATATCCCTATTTGGTGGAAGACCATCAGGTAATTCATTAGGGATAATATCAACATATTATTCTAGTAACTTGGACACTTCAGTAGGAATTGACATGTCTTCCAAGACTCATTTTTTCACAATTAATGCATAGCAGAATCCTGTTGCCTTTGTTTCCTTAAAAATCTCTCTTTCTGACAATATATTCTCAATTTTCCCCTCGTCCTTGGGGGGAATAAGACGACTTTTGATCCCTCCTTTCAAAAGGTGTAGGTATTCTTTCCTCAATCATGCATGAATTTTATTTCATATTTCCAAGGCCTCCCTAATAACAAATGACATGCATTCATAAGAATGAAATCACACCATACTTCATCTTTATAAGGCTTACCAATGGAAAACTTGATCAACATCTTTTATTAATGGTGACTTCATTCCCATTTTTGAACCATGAAATTCAGTAAGGATGGGGATGTGTTTCACAACATAATTTAAACTTATCTACCATATCTTTGGGAACCATATTTTCACAATTGCCACTATCAATAATAACTTGACATACCTTTCCCCCAGAAGTGCATCTGGACTCGAAAAATATTTGTTCGAAGCGAATAATATTCATTGTCGGTACCTTGGCTTTGCTCTTTTATGGGAATCACCATTTCCTCCATATCATGAGACTCTCCCCCATATCAGGTGGGACTTTAGATTCAACTCCTTCTTCATTCTCATCTTGGACCAAGTTCAAAATAGGTTGTTGTTGTTGCTTCGACTCTTGCATGTTATAACTTGGGCATTCAAAAGCTCAATGACCCTCTACACCACACTTGAAACACACATAAGTTCCTCCTCTTCCACCATCGTAATATCTACCCCTATGAAATCCTCTTCCTTATGGATGATTGAGGTTGCCTTGTCAAGTATCTTCTACTTTCTCAGCTCCTTGGGATGATTTTCCTCTGCCATAGTTAAAACCGCCCCATGAGGCACATGATGTACACCTCCTTGCTCCTCTATTCCTTTGAGAAAATTGTTGGCTTAGATTTTCCTCGGCCTTTAATGATAATTGATATGCCTCTTCCATGCTGGGAATGCTATGCATGCTCAGTTCATCTTGAATAGAAAATTTTAAACAATTCACATACCTTGCAGCCAGTTTCTCATGAGTTTCATGGTGATCCACACGAATGGACAACTGATAAAACTCCTTTGCGAGTTCCTCCATGGTGGACAGGTTCTACTTCAAGTTCTGAAATCTATGAAAAAGGGTCTGGGCATGAGGAAAAAAAAATTCTCGCAATTATTTTTCCACCTTTCTCTAGGTATTAAAATTTTCTTTTCCTTTTCTTACTTTTTCTTTTTGCACATGATCCCACCATATCATGATGCGACCCTTCAACTTGGTGCATGAAAATTTCACCTTCTTTTCCTATGGCATAGGATTTCATTCAAAAAATTTATCCATGTAGTTCAACCAATCTATTAACTCCTATGGTTTAAGATTTGTTACATATTCTGAAGCTTCCATCTTGATCCTATCATTTCTCCCTTCTAGAGCCTTGAGAATCCTTTCTTCAAAAGACACACGCTCTAATTGTTCTTCTTCGTGTTCTTCATGTTCTATATGTTGATCTACATCTCCTTGGTCTATCTCCTCATTAGAAACTTCTCTTTGTCTTATTATCTAACTAGCCAACATGCTTGTAAGATCTGCTACTTGCCTTTGAAGATTTTGCATATCTCTAAGCATCTAAGCAAGACCTTCTCTTCCTCTTCCTTCCTGCTCTAATACCAAATGATGTAGCCAAATCAGGAGATTCATTTACAAGATCAAATAAACCATTCAAACACAGGAGAATGGAAAATTAACTCTCTTTTATTCCTTCTCCATCCTAACTATTACAATCGAAGTTCAACCCCCTTATAACTACTATCTGAGATTTTCGAAAACAACTAATTTTAGAAAAACAACTATTTCTTAGAAAAACAACTAAATTTAGAAAATTCTCACATGACTCTAAAACTAAACACAAACTAAGAGCTAACTAGAGTGACACTATTTGTCTACTCTCTTTTCTGGTTAATCTCATAAACTAAGAGATAACTGATAATTGAAAAATTAAAAATTCTTGTAAAAACACTAAAACCCCAATTTGAGGCCTTATATGAAGGAATTTGGCCCTAGAAAAGTGTTGAAACAACATCTGATTGGATACATTTGATTAACACGACAGTGAAATCTTCGAGACACAACTCCTCGTAAAATTTCGGTGAAACGGATAACCGAGTCAAAGGTTATGACCCTCTAAAAATCCCTGAAAAATCCTTGGATCAATATAACTCTTTTTAAACATTTTAGTTTTATTTGTCCTTGATGATGGGTCGAGTGTCCACTAGAAATGATTTCAAAACTTATGAAACCGACATATTCAAAAAAAAAATGAACAAAGTTATTTTTCTTTGTACAAATTGGTAAGTGTGTGATTGGTAGGAGAATGATATTTTCCATTGTATGGTATGGATGTTGGGGCAAAATTTAATAACAAACAATCCATTTGAGGTTGAATGTATTTTGGTCTACATTAGGGTTTTTGTTAGAAGTAAGTGTGTTATTGGTAGGAGAATGATAGTTTCCATTGTATGGTATGGATGTTGGGGCAAAAGTTAAAAACAAACAATCTATTTGAGGTTGAATGTATTTTGGTCTACATTAGGGTTTTTGGGTTTTTAATAGAATCATGAGAATAGTTAGATGGGATTGAATTTAGGTGGTGAGAGTGGCTATGATAACCTTACTATTTTTTAACATCAAAACACAACCTTTTGTTTCATCAACCTATCTTTGATATGTATGTATGTTAAATTGCATATTAAATTGCAAAAGATTGCATAGTTGAAGGGTCCTTCTTTGAATGAAAGTTGTCTTAAAAATCCATTTCTTTATTATTGTTATAAACATGTTAAATTATATTGCTGATTTTTTTTATTTATACATTGAGACTAAACAATTACTATATTTTTTTTAAATCTCTTGTTTAAAGTGAGTATGGAAGAAGAAAAATGCAAACTCCATCCACATAAATTAACAATTAATGTCAAGAATTTACATATAACTTAATGTAAGAGCTTGAGCTTCAATTGCATACGTTAACGATTAATGTTAAGGTTTATATATAAGCTCAATATCATAAGTTAACAATTAATATTAAAGTTTATATATATATATATATATATATATATATATATATATATATATATATATATATATATATATATATATATATATATATATAACTTTGTAAAATGGCACTAGTATTTATATTTATCAAGATTGTTGTAACATATTATTTAATAAATGAAATTTAGGTCTTTTTCATAAGATGCAAGATGAGAAACATGAAATTGGTACTTGGATTTCTCTAACACTTATTTTTTTTTCCAATGGGAAAAAAATTATACGTGTATAATTTTGTTTTCAATACAGTGAGTTATATTCACAGCTATAAGAAGTTTGCATGAGATAATAAAAAGAGATAATAATGCATTTGGTATTTGAGTCTTTCAAAATAAAAACAACATGGAAGAAGATAATCCGGTGATCAGAAAAATAAGTCGAATAACTTTCAAAAAAATGTGGGCCGATGAGAATGGAGAAAAGAATGCTGATCTTAAAATAATGTTTGAAAGAGTGGGGGACCCTCATGTCCATCTATCCAACAATTGTAAAAAATGGCACTAGTATTTATATTTATCAAGATTGTTGTAACATATTATTTAATAAATGAAATTTAGGTCTTTTTCATAAGATGCAAGATGAGAAACATGAAATTGGTACTTGGATTTCTCTAACACTTATTTTTTTTTCCAATGGGAAAATTTCTCAAATTATACATTAATATAATTTTGTTTTCAATACAGTGAGTTATATTCACAGCTATAAGAAGTTTGCATGAGATAATAAAAAGAGAGATATGTCTGTTGACTGTTTCAGTCTTTCAAAATAAAAAACAACATGGAGAAAGATAATCCAGTGATCAGAAAAATAAGTCGAATAACTTTCAAAAAAATGTGGGCCGATGAGAATGGAGAAAAGAATGCTGATCTTAAAATAATGTTTGAAAGAGTGGGGGACCCTCATGTCCATCTATCCAACAATTGTAGGATAGGATTCCCACTTTTTTTTAGTGCTATTTTTGAAAGATGGTCAACAATTTTGTTGTGCTTTCGATATATATGTTTGTATCTGAGCTTTTTAAAGGTGGGTTGTAGCAGTCTAATTCTGTCCTTCCAGGCCAAGAGGGAGATAGCTTGTAGATCTCCCTAGCTGTTCAACCACTTGATAATGATTCTGGAGTCCCCAAGAACCTGAAGGACTTCAATGTGGAGTATGGAAGCCAAGAATAAAGTGGCCCATGCACCCAAAAGTTCTGCCCTAGTATTGGTTCTTGGGCCACAGTTGAGAGTCCATTTGAAATAGGAGTTTTGTGCAAATTTGATCAGCCCTCCTGCTCCACTCTGAGACCCATTGGAGAGCGTTGCTCCTTCAAACCAACATGTATAATTGTTTTCTATAACTGGAGCCTACAGAGAGCGTTGAAGTGGTGGCTTGCTGGCAAGTGTTTCAATCCAATAGTTATAAATGCCAAGGGCTTTGTAAGCAATAGCACTGTTGGATGGGGTCCCATGATAAAAAATCGATTTGTTTATTTCTAGCCAAATACTCCAGCAAATGAGGGATGGAAAATGGATGAGATTGTGTTCTCTTTGAGCCCAAATATCAAAGTATTTTTGTAGAGTGTTCCCATCCCAAATGGTTTGAAATTTTAAAAACATAGCCAATTTTTCCCAAACATGTTTGGTAAAAGTGCACTTGATGAACAAATGATTTGTAGTTTATGAGTCGTTTTTGTAGAGGTGGCAGAAGTTTGGCCCTGACCAACCCTTTTTTAGAATAATGTCCCAGGTGTTGAGTTTATAAGCAATCATGAGCCAGGTAAAAAAATTGATTTTTGGCAGGATATGCCAGCTCCATATTTGATATCTCCATCCTTTTATGTTTGTAAGTCGAATTTAGTTATTGATTGCAGCATAGACGTTTTGAACAATAATTAATCCTGAGTGATCACCCCCTATCCACTGATGGATTCTATCTGAATTAGTGAGTTGGATTCCCATTTGCGTGAGATTTGAACATAAATTTTCCATTCGCACGAGTACTCTGCATGGAGACCGAGAGTTGTGCTTGAGATCTAGCGATCTGGTAGGTGGGGCGATCTGGAAGCTTCACGAATTTGGTATAAATACCAAATATTTTTGGAATGGAGATGCTCTGTCAGCTACATAGATATAGAGTTAACATCCTTCATACCAAGGATACGATCTCAACCAAGTTCAATTGTGTGACCCGAGCCTGGGAGCCAGCTAATCCATCGAGTTATCAAATATTTAGATCTTGTGATATTCCTCCAGAAGAAGGATGTCGATTTGGTGGTGGCCACCTCCGAAGTGACTGTAAAATTGCAGAGATATTTATCTAAAATAATAGAATTCCAAATACCTGGAAAGATCAGAGCTAGCCAAAGTGAATTGGCCGCAAGAGCTTGGCTAAAATGAAATAAGTTTCGGATCCCCCAACCTCCCTTTTGTTTAGGTTTTGACAGAGTTTTCCAGTTGCAAAGGTGTTGTCGATGATGTTCAGAACAACCCAACCAGAGGAAGATAAAAATTAACTTGCAGAGTTTTGAAAGCACTGAGGCTAGAATTGCATCAAGGGCCATCTAGTACATGACCTATCCTTCAAGGACAACTTTGATAAGGGTAAACCGACCTCCAAGAGAGAGCCACCTTGAACACCAATGCTTAGTTCTTTTCTCCACTTTGGCAAGGAGAAGTTCCAATATGATGGCTTATAAGAGTCTGTTTTTAAAAGATATCCTAGGTATTTGAGCCCTAAAGATAGTGGGATGAAAGTATGGGGGAAGATACCTTTTATTAAGATGTGATGTTGTAAGTTTGCGAAGTGAAAGGTAGATTTTCCCCAATTGATAGTCAAGCTTATGGCGCTACAAAAATTAAATAAGATCTATTTTATTTCTAGCCATTCTTGTAGAGTACCAGATGTCATGATGAGGACATCGTCAATAAAAAGAATATGTAGGATCCCAATGGTCCTGGAAACTTTAATTCCAGTGATCTTTCCTTCATCTTGTCTAGATTTGAGAAGCAGGCTCAAGGCTTCCATTGCTAAGATGAAAAGAAGAGGGGAGAGGGGACAACCCTGCCTCAGTCCTATACCAATATGGAAGAAGGAGGATGATTCGGCATTGATCAAAATAACAAGATTTTTACTGGCCACACAACCCATGATCCATTTGATCATTTGCTGACTGAAACCCGTCTGAGCGAGAATCAATCTGAGGAAGTCCTAATCAATGCCGTCAAAAGCCTTTTTAAGATCCAATTTGAGAATAAGTTCTTTGGAATTCTTTGATTTGATGTTATGAAGGCACTCCTGGGAAGTGCCAATAAAATAAAGGATATGACGGCCTTTTAAAAACCCCAACTGCTCTTTGGAAATAAAGAAAGAGAGGATAGGCTTGATCCTGGTGGCTATAATTTTGGAAATGAGTTTATAACAAAGATTGTAGAGTACAACAGGCCTATAATCATCGAAGGAAGAGGGAGAGGCAAATTTAGGAATGAGAGTGAGAAAGGTTGAGTTTATAGCACCAATTACCTTTCCACTGAGTCTAGTGTTCTCCAATAGTTCCAGGAGGTCTGGACCAACCAATTCAAAAAAATGCAAGTAGAATTCCACCGTCCAACCATCTGGGCCTGGACTTTTGTCCTTGGAGAAGGATTTGAGAGCAGCTAAAATATCCTATAATGTACAAGGAATTTATAGAAAATGAGCATCTTCCCCCGAGACTGTTTGTGGGAAGAGTCTAGCCACTAATACAGTTGACTGTAGGTTCACTTTTGGATTTTGCTCAAAAAATGGCTGGAAATGTTTAACTGCTGCAGTTTTTAATGCTTGTTGACCATTGTGGATAGTTATATCCTCAACAATAATCTCCCAAATATAATTTTTTCCCCTGTTAGAGATAGCAAGTTTATGAAAATATTTAGTGTTGTGATCATCGAGCTTGATCTAGTTCGATCTGCATCTCTATTTCCAAGTTATTTCTTCTTTTTGTAATAGTTAATTTTGCTCCACTTCAAGTTCCAATAATAAAAGACTGTCAACACCTGTGGCTCCTGCATGGATCTCTGCAAGAAGAAGATTATGAATTTATGAGTCGAGAGCTGATAACCGTTGAGCATTTTGGTGGCAATGTGTGGCAGCCCATGATTTGATTCACGTCTTTAGGTTTTTGAGCTTCCAAACTAAGAATTGTTGGATGTTCGGTTCAACTAAGTATTGTGGATCCATCCACACTTAAGAAAAAATGGAAACAAACTCTGCTTTAGCAAGCCATCCCAAATTTGTCTTAAAAGGATAAGCAATTTTTTGGTTTGAAGAGTCCAATTGTAGAATGATCGGTGCGTGGTTGGACAGAAAGGGTAAGCTTAACCAGGATCAGATCCTATCCTATGATGAAATGACTTGTTCTAAAATAAGAAAATGATCTAGTCTCTTGGAGATGGATTATGTGCCCATTCGCCCATTACGCGAGGTAGGTGTCAAAATAAACGGAGCGAGATCTACCAGATGGTGAGTGGTGAAAAGAGAAGAAAAGTAATCTGCTAGGGGATCATGTGATGCAGAGATCCCCCAAAATTCACCCACAGAGGTAGTGAGATTAAGGTCCCCAACAATTATCAAGTTGTCAAGGTCTAGAAGGCTTCCGGCTTCAATCTTCTCCCAAAAAACCTGTCTGCCAGTGTAGGGACCATCAATGTTGAGAAGATTTATTCATTTGTTTGTGATGCAAGTAGTTCCAGAAAGTAAAATTCCTCCACAAAAAAGGTAGGGATTGAAGACAAATTTGTTAGGATTCCAAGCCACTTCTAATCCCCCAGAGGTGCCTAGTGAGTCGATAGAGAAGATATGCCAATTTGAAAGAAATTGGTTGAGGAATAATCTATCTTTTTTGCTATCGACCAAAGTTTCCTGAATAAATATGATGTCCAATGAAATATGAGAAAGGAGTCTTATGAATGAGGCAACTTTTAGGTGGCCTCCCACCCCTCTGATGTTGAGGGAGAGAAAGATCATGGCTTTGATCTTGCTAGGTCTTTCATGCCTCTAAGCGCCCCAATATCAGTGGTTGTATGTGTAGATATCCCTGAGAGTGATGGTGGAATTCCCTCCTTGCGACGGACACTACGGGTTTTGATTGGAGATTGTTCAAAACCTCTTCCTCTTGACTAGGTGTAGTCTTTGTCCTTTAATATAGATGAGGATTAAACTAAGCCCAGACCAAAATCTGATGTAGTCTTGTTGTATAGTGTTGGGCTCAAAAAAGTAGGCAGAGGTTGTTATAACCCTAATTTGCACCAGACATGCTTACCTGGCATCAGGCCCTCTCAGATTCCTTCTTTGCCAAAACCCTGTTGAACAACTCTTCTTAAAAACCCCTTTTATAAAGACCCACACACCCTGCTCCATTAATGCACGCGTGTACATGCTAGCTGACCCAAGACAGCCTGCGTGTACATACAAAAGCACAGAAAAAGGAAAGTTGCTGACGTAACACACAACTTTGGGTAAGTTAACTAAACCTTTCGGCCATGCATGTCCAGTCACTCGACCAAATACCTATCTTCTTCTAGCTTATAAAAGAAGGGTTAGGGGTTCCATTCAAAAGGAGGAGAATCATAGTAAATAAACTATACCCGATTAAGCATTCCCTTTGTCCCCACCTTTAGCCATCCTTGTGAAAAGAGAAGTATAGAGAAAGCAGTTGGAAGACAGTGGAAGAAGAGCCCAGGACCAGGATCGAGGAGTAGTAGCCAACTTTATCATTGTAAGGTATCATTGTGAAGTTAATAAAATAATTGTTTTTCCCGTCCTGCCATATGAGATTGGCATTATTAGAATATTGATTCTATGATTGATTAAATATCTAACCCGTTAGTTCATAGATCAAATGCATGTGGAGTTATTTGTTTGTATTGAGTGAATGAAGGTCAGCATTGGGAGGAGAGTTGTAGTCAAAGAACGACCAAGCATGAAAAGGGATCGACATCAAACATGAAAAATAAGGTATGTCAACTTAATCTCTTGAGTCTTGTATTTACATATGAGTAATGGGGGTTTAGGCATGGGATGATGGTAACAAGTAAGAATCTTTAAGTCATTTTTGCATGCATGATAAAACCCTTAGTGCTAGTCTGTAGGAGGGATTTCCCACCCACAATAGAATTGGCGACCATACTGGGGACCTATAGGGTTTTTGGGAATGTTTTTTCTTGGGTATTTTTAAGAATTGGTTTCATTTCTTGATTTTAAAGTTTCTGCAAAAGTCTGAGCTAATAGAGATTCTGGTCTTCCATACAGGTTATCTCTGTTTGTTTGTTTGACTGCATTTTTTTTTTCGAGACCCACAGAGGTACACGCAGCCTGTATAAGGTCTGCACGTGTGTACCTGCGCCCTACTTTCTCATAGCCCGTGTGTACATGCTAGCTGAGGAAGTATCAGTCGCGTTTATGATTCCAGAAAATTTCTTTTAGAGAGGGAGTCATCCTCTCCCCTATCAGAAATAGTCCTTCTCAGGGGTTTTATGGAACTCTTTCTAGTCTTTGTTGTTTGTAGTCTATAGACTAGGTTTCACCTCAGATTGGTTTGTTCTATGAAGTGTTCCTTGAATTGTTTTCTTTTTTTTGTTAAAGTAACTGTATGAGTCTTCAAGAGATCCTGGTTCTCAGTACCAATAGTCTCTACTTGGGCTGGATTGCTTGGCCTTTCATTTGTCTTAGAGTTTCAAAGATACACGCGGCCTATATAAGGCTAGCACACGTGTACACACGCTCTGACTTTACACAGCGCACGTGCACACGCTTTCTGTTGAACTGTTAGCAGTGTGCTTGTGGAGAAAATTTTTGTTGAAGGAGAGGAAGTCATCCATTCCTTTGACAAGAGTTATACCTCTCAGGTTTTTGGGTGTCTTTCATAGCGGTCAGTAACTTAGGTTTGATCACAACAATAGCTTTCTTTTTCATTAGGAAGTTTTCCTCAAAATTTTCTTTTTATAGGGTTTTTAGACAAGTGTGTGAGTCCAATTTTAATTTTCTTGTGTGTGATTTTTAAAGTGACTCTTTGTGATCTGCGCTTAGGCCAGAAGTTTTCTTGGTTTTTACTTGTTGATATTTTTCCTTTTTTCTTTGTGAGCATTCAAATAAAAAAAAAATATTTTATTTCTTTGTTTGGTTAGATAGTGTTGTTTTGCATTAGTAACTAGGGAAAAGTCTTTGCTTTCATAAGTTCTTGATGGTTTACTTAGATCATAAGTAGCTCATAGTCGAGTGAAATCCTGCTTTGAGTTTGTTGTTCAAAGATCTTAGAAAATTTTTAGTTTGAAAAATTGTTTAAGATTTGAGTCAAGAGAAGTTATTTTGTTTCCAACTTTCTGTTTATTTTTCTTTTGTCTTTCAAACATCACTAGTTTCACTTTCATAACCTTTGACTTAAGACAAGCCATAAAAGTTAATGCTAAATCTAAAATTCATTAGAATTTTTATGTTTGTAGGGTCAACCAACTAGTTTAGGGTTAGGGCCTTGAATTAGGTTGGAGAGGAAACTCTT
>SNQJ01S0032103.1:63509-74591 GCA_010110895.2 Picea sitchensis
AGAATTTTTATGTTTGTAGGGTCAACCAACTAGTTTAGGGTTAGGGCCTTGAATTAGGTTGGAGAGGAAACTCTTCAAGGCCATTAAATCAAACATTGGAGTCTGAGTTAGGGAGTGTCAAAGTCCAGTATCGCGAAAGTTATCCGGCACCCCCCTCTAACACAGGGGATACAAATGAGGTAGCGTGCGAAAAGGTAGTGGAGGTAACCCCTCCAAGGCTGGACCAATCATAGTGGAGAACACATATAGAGGGCTTGTCTTTGGATTCCATCGATTGCATTTTCCACGGATCTTCATGGGTCTCAAATTTGTTTGAGGTCCTCAGTTGTCTTCTAGACCACTTGCCTTCGATACCCTTGATAGGTTTCAAGCTTGAAACCTTGCTCATTGTGGTCTACCTGACTTTCGACTGTACCCGCCTAGTGACTGTTTGCGTGCTGGCAACCTAGTTGCCTATCTTTTTAGAGACATACACATGTGACTGTGGGGGTATACTGTGGTACCTAGGACAGAAATTGGGCCACACTTTGCAGAGTATACCTAGAGGGTGCTTCCGTGTTCGAGTTTCACTTGCACCAGTAAGTTGCTCTAGTGTTGGTTGTTGTAACTGTTCTTCCAACTAGTTTTGTGTTTGCTTGTTTTATCTTGGAGGGACCTTTTTAGTGTGTGTTGTTTTTTGAATGAATAGAAAGCCCTAGTGTGTCTTTGATATTCTCACACAATGGAGGATCATGAGCTTCGCAGGTCACGAAGGCTTCTGGGCCTATTAGCGGTTACACTGGATCCACCTCCACCACCACTAAGGCAAAAGCTAGACCAACAAGGGTCTTTTGAAGCGACTGGGTCACAAGAATATGTACCCGACCAACATCCGGAGGAAACAACCATTTTATACTTTGGAGAAAAATCTCTTGTTCCATCCGAAACTCCAACCACTGATCTTTTGGCACCCATCATCGTACCTATTCACCCTTACAAGTGCCAGACAGTGTCGTACGCATCAATGGAAACAAATGCTGTCACTTCTTCTGGGAATTCTTCAATTCCCACTACGGTTGTCACCACAAGGGATTTTCCACCTCCTAACCCATCATCACTGGTCCGAGCCACCATGGTCTCGAATGCCTCTACCTCGAACAGTGGTCCAATCTCGTCTATGGCGATGGCCATGACCCCTTTCACACCGAGTGGGACATGCCCTCCATTCTCATACAGGATGCCTAGCTCAGGTACAAGTCCTTTACTTTCCTACTCCACTTTACAGACTTTAGGTCTGGGGGCAGGGAGCTCTAACTCTCTTCTGCAAGGACACATGGGGGGCACTTTAGCTCCTTTTAACGCTTTCCCTTATGGGGGAGGTCATATACCTCCTTAGTCCCCTTCGCTCGGAGGCACCCATCAACAATCCGTCAGACCACCCACACACCATAGTTTATTTGGAGCAGGGAGTCAAGGAACACCTTCTCATAATATGTCGGTAGGTTCGACACCATTTTATTTTTTCGGTGCATTTGGTAACAACGCTTTCTCATCAGCTTCTTTCCCAACTGGGGGCAATCCCGGTTACAGACAACCTATTCCTATGCAGGGTACTATTCCTGCACAGGGGGAAAACCCAGGAACTTCTTCTACATCAGGACCTTGGAGTTCTTGGCAGGGATCAGGTCCCTCATCAGGAATGCCGATATGGGGCAATTCTTTTCACAACCAATGGAACCCCAGACAAGGTACTATGCCTATGCCCATGGGATCTACATCCTATTTTGGGAATCAACCAATGATGTCTCCTCACATGCAGAATCTGTATGCTAGTCATGGCCATGGTTTTTCCCAAAACCCAGGCCAACAACCAAACTTTTCCTGGCAACTTGGTGCCAGTCAAACTCCAAGTCCCTTTTTCCATGGTTATCACCAACAACCCAAACTACCTTTCCTGACAACCTTGCATTTTCCAGACTTGACAAGGTTGTTGAATGCCCCTATCTGTCACGATCCACGTTGGCCCCCTATGCCGACGAATTTGCCTTCGAACATACCAAAGTTCGAGGCCAAGCTTAACGAAGATCCAGGAGATCATGTGACCACCTTCCATATTTGGTGCTCGTCTAACTCGTTGAAAGATGACTCCGTACACTTGCGATTGTTTCAACGTAATCTCATTGGGAGTGCCACGAAATGGTACATTGAGCTCGACCTCTCAAGATACTCTTCCTTCGGTGAATTGGCAATGGCTTTCCTAAACCATTTCCAATTACCTGTGAGATACGACGTTGGCACAAATCTACTAGCCAATTTAGAACAGGCAAAAGTGGACCATATCTCTGATCACATCCGAGAATGGAGACACCAGAAGAGTTTAATTAAGGTGCTAGTCCCACAAACATTCCTGCTCGAGTGGTTTATTAAGTCTTTGGTCCCACAGTTATCCAAAGACGTCGTGATGTCGGGAGTGTTTTCCGAAGAAGATGCCATCATGAGAAATCAACAGCTTGAGCTAATCTAGTCTCTGTCCGGTTTATTATACGAGATCTTGCCAGATGTGCCTCGCTCAATACTTGATAAAACCAGACAGAGAGTTGGACCACATGCCGATGGTATTTTTGTTTCATCACAAACAAATCTCGTTGAACAACTAATGAAGCAATTGCAACAATTGTCTATAAAACACACAGTGGCCAGCCAAACCACTGTTTTGGCTGCTCCCCCTACCCAAACGTCGGATGTACACACTGTGCACTCGACGAATCAAAAGGCCACCCAACAGCCTAATGGAAAGAAAAAACAATGAAAGAAAGGCAAAGGGGGTAAGAAACCCACTAATAATGTTGGCGGGGGAAACATTTAGAAACAGAAGGCGAGGTATCCATGCAACCAGTGCGCGGAAGACCACCCGACCCATCAATGTCCTCGGCTTGCAGAGGCCCAAAAGTTTGTGACACATTAACAACCTGCTGTGTTAACCAATCCATTTCAACATGGGAAAAACCTACCCCAAGCCTCTACAAGCGCGGAAGGGGGAAGTTAAGGACCCTCTCCATCTTCAAACAATCCCATATCCGCGAATTTGTATATGATGATGGGTGATGCTTTTATATCGACTAGAGCGCATGACTATAGTAAGCCAAGCACTTCTGAGAAGGGAAAAGAAGACAAACTCTCATCTTTTCCTCTCTAGATGGAGAAGACTTTGGGCGAAACAATGACATGCATACCAAAAGGCACGTTCAAGAAAGCTTCTCACAACCCAAACGCAAGGGCTGCCTAGAACTATTCTGTGGTGTAGGATTTGTCTCAAATCCCTTGTGCGATGTCCACTTTGGAGGTCCTCCAAAGATGCCCTTCCCAGAGGAAAGCTTTGTTAGCTGCTTTAGGATCTAACGAGATTTGTAATCTAGGTACAATCATGCTAGATACAACCGACTTAAAACCTCGTCTGCCTTACCGTGTAGCATTTCAGATAGTAGTCACTCACCCCATGAAAAATTTTACTCAGAATATTTTCTGCACGGTGGTTGATGAGGGTGCCTCGACAGGCATTATGCCGTTGGCATGTTGGAAGGCCATTGGCCAACCCGTTTTGTCTCTGTCACCTACTCTTCTAACTGCTTTTGACGGTCGTTCATTCCGACCACATGGTATCATTCCCTCTTTCCCCGTGCAGTTAGGAGGGAAGACCGTGTGTGTCGAGGTAGAAGTAGTCGAGCGTCCCTCGAATACAATCTCTTATTAGGAAGGAGTTGGACTTACACCATGCAAGCAGTGGTTGCTACAGTTTTCTGAGTCTTGTTGTTTCCACACGAGGACCGGATTGTGACCATTGATCATTTGTCTTTCTCCAGACTCGACCCTTCATTGGGGATATCTGCGGTCCTGATGATTGATAATCCCCAACCAGGCGTAGTCAACATAGGGATTGGTTTGTGCCCATCTTTGATGGGTACCTTCGATTACTCGCCCCCTCAAGGCGATGTCAAGTTCATATCTGACCACCATAAGGTTGATATTTTCCAAGTTTCGTCATTTCGCATGACTTACTTCAATGATCCATGGATACTTCCTTCCCCATCGACCACAATGGAAGGGATAGGGAAACCTGGCATGTCCATTCCCTTGTCTGTAGATGAAGTAGTGTACTCTTTATTCCAGCAAGCTTTGGATGACACAGATCCAACTCCTGCACAAGAGTTAGATCCGATTCTAGAGCCTATTTGGGCTCAAGGCTCTCTCGCTGACACTGATTCGTTAGACTTAGTCTTGCCCTCCGAAGAAGCAATAATTGAAGCAATGACTAGTCCAGACAAACCCTGGGATGATCTCCATCACAGATCATAATTCCTCCCAGAGTTAAACAGAATCAAAACCAGAGAATTCACCTTGACTATGTATGGAGATAGGTCTTGTCCTATTAATCCCTTAGCTACACATGAGGTTTATGCCAAGGGTAATATGGCAACTATCGCTGAAACCATACCGATTAATATCTCTAGAACCCCTGGAATCGTGGAGAATGTTTTCATCGGAGCTGACTGTTCCCCCGAAGAGATTCAAATATACACAGATCTATTTAAAGAATTCCGTGACATTTTTTCATGGTCTTACAAGGAAATGCCAGGCATCGATCCAAAAATAGCCGAACATGAAATCACAACTTATTCGGATGCCAAGCCTATTCGGCAGAAGCTCCCAGGAAAGCAACAACCATTAAGGTTGAAGTTGAGAAACTGCTAAAAGCCAGTTTTATCTATCCTATCCATTTGACCCAATGGGTGTCAAATCCTATGCCGGTCAATAAGAAACAAGGCACTATTTGTGCATGTACAGACTTCCATGATTTGAACAAGGCCTGTCCAAAAGATAATTTTCCCACACCATTCATCAACCAGATAATTGATGAATGTGCAAGTTGCGAGGCCTTCTCTTTCATGGACATTTTTTCGGGATATAATCAAATACAAATCAAACCCAACGACCAGCACAAACCAACATTCATTTGTCCATGGAGTACATACACATATCGCAAGATGCCCTTTGGTCTCAAAAATGCTGGAGCGACCTTTCAGCGGGCCATGTCTTTTGATTTCCATGATCTCAAGCATATAGTCGAGGCCTATTTAAATGATTTAGCATCTTGATCTCGCAAGAGAACAGATCATCCCACACACCTCCGACTTATCTTTGAGTAATGTCGCTACTTCTGGATTCGCTTGAATCCAAACAAGTGCAACTTTTGCGTAACATCATGACGTTTGTTAGGTTTCATAGTGTCAACAACATGGATCATGGTCAATACTCTCAAGGTTGAGGAAATAATTTAGTTGCCTCCCCCATGCACAATCCTTCAACTTCAGATTCTACAGGGCAAGGCGAATTTTTTAAGGCGTTTCAATGCCAACTATGCCGAGATCACAAAAGGCTTTATGCGCTTACTGAAGAAAGACATTCCTTTTTATTGGGACGATGCCACTCAATGCTCTTTTGAAGCATTGAAACATGCCCTCATAACTGCCCCTCTGCTTCGACCACCTAACTATAACAAATATTTCTTATTATACCTGGCTGCAGCAAACTCAACCATTGGCATGGTCTTAGTTCAGGAAGATGATTTGTTCTCAGAATATGTGATCTATTACTTTAGCCGAGGCCTAGTCGGATCAGAACTCAATTATTCTCATATCGAAAAACTTGCATTGGTAGTAGTCCTTGCTGTTCAACGGTTCCACCATTATGTTATGTTTCGCAAGACCACCACCATTTCCGTTGTGAATCTGTTTGAATACATGTTGACACGATAGGTAATAGGTGGAAATATCAATAGATGGATAGTCGTCCTCCAGGAATTTGACTTAGATTTCATTTCAGCGAAATCCAAAAAGTCACTGGTCTTCACAGAACTTATTTCAGAACTTTCGGTTGAGTGAAGTGATGTTATGCTTGAAGAGTCGCCCATCAGAGGAAATATGTTTTTGATTGCATATTCGGATCCCTGGTACAGAGATATACTTGTCTATCTCCAGAATTTGAAGTGCCCCAACTCTGCTTCTCGTGATGAGTGTCGTCGTATACGCCACCAGGCTAAGAATTATCTTATACTCGATGATACGTTGTATCAGAGAGGTGTAGATTGCATCATGCGCCGATGCCTCACTCACAAAGGAGCAGTTATCATTCTTAACGATTTCCATACTAGAGCATGTGGCGGTCATTTGTCTGGGTTGGAAACAACCCAAAATATTTTACGAGCAGGTTACTTCTGGCTGACACTAATCAAATATTGTATCAAATTAGTCAAGAAGTGCCACCCGTGTCAGATCTTTTCTTAGAAGATGAGGGCACATCTCGCTCCCATGTTTCCTATCATCACAGTTGGTCCCTTCACCAAGTGGGGTATTGATTACACTACATGCAACCCTCCTTCATCTAGGGGGCACCCTTATATCATTGTAGCCGTAGAGTACTTCACGAAGTGGGTCGAAGCTATGCCAACATTTAAAGATGATGGGGAGACTGCAACTCTCTTTTTATTTAACCAGATAATAGCAAGGTTCGGTGTCCTGAGAGAGATTGTCACTGACCATGGCAGTCACTTTCAAAACTAGATGATGACTGAGTTAACATCAAAGCTTGGGTTGCGGCAAGAACATTCGTCACCCTACTACCCCCAAGAAAATGGTCAGGTGGAAGCTATAAATAAATCTCTTAAGACCATCCTATAGCGAACGATCAACTCAACCAAGTCAAATTGGCATTTGATGTTATACTCAACATTATGGGCTTATTGAATGTCTGTTAAGACTGCAACCGGTTTCTCACATTTTCAACTCATTTATAGGCTGGAAGAAGTCTTGCCTATAGAATGTTAGATCCCGTCCCTAAAATTGGTAGTACAGTTATTGCCAGACACTTCTCCACTTGAAGAACAGTTATTATACCTTGAGCGGTTCAATGAGAAGCATCGTGATGCAACCCTGGCCAACGAGGCTCACAAACATAAAGTCAAGTGTCAGTGTGATCGGTTCGTTCGTCCTCGGGTTTTTTATGAAGGTGACCTTGTCCTAGTCTATGACCAATATAAGGACCCCCTGGTGGTAGGAAAATTCAAACCCATGTGGTTCAGACCCTTCATCATAAAAGAGGTTCTAAAAAAGGGCGCTTATCGTCTATTTGAATTTGAGGGAAATGATCTGGCGGAGCCTAGAAATGGGCTCTACCTCAAGAAGTATTACTCATAGGTAGGTCACATTGGGTAACTTTTTGTAACATATGTATAGTCTTTGTACTATTACTTTCTAGTTTCTTTTAGTATTATGGACATGTTGTTTTTGATTTTATCTTTTGTCACTATGGAAAATGTCAAGTGAATCAAAGGTGTTCATTGGGTACGCAGATGGTGCTAGATGACACACTCGGAGGCTTGCCTCTACAAATTGGGTAATTTTTACACATCGAGGCCAGTTATTATCTTCCAGAGGTATATTCTTAGGTGACACCACAAACAATTTCGCCGAGTACAGTGCAATTATTGAGTTGCTTCGTGACGCCCTGTCATTTGGTATCTCTCATCTCTGGGTCTATTTAGACACTCAGCTAGTTGTGTCTCAGTTAAATAGAATCTACCGTGTTCATGATCTGACTTTACATCGATGATTCCTTAGGGTACGTCTCTTAGAAGGAATCTTTGATTATATTACATATTTTCATGTTCCTAGGAGATTCAACCAAGTTACAGATACTCTAGCTAATCAAATTTTAGACTGGCATCTCGCACACATATAAAAAGACATACACATAAACATGTAAATACATTTTTAAAGACAAATATGATCCATAAGAAACAAAAAGACATAAAAATCCTTATATAATATCATAAGCACCAGAGCACATAGGTGGATGCAAGTGCCTCAAAAATACGACCAGTAACTAGTCATGGGGCTTATGCCCTCAAAAAATATATATGGGTGGGGCTATCAAATTCTAGACTAACTAAGTTCAGGGCCTGTGGGCCCTGTTATAATAGACAACAACGTTTGCCAAACGTCGAAATAGTCAGACCCACATCCGTGGTGCCCCCACTACATGAGGCTGCATGGATGGTGACAGATCCTCAATCTCTGCCATAGGGATCGTGTGAGTGAGCGAGGTAAATTTTTTCTCAACTCATCTCAAAACCCTCTTAGCCTCGCTGGCTGGAAGCTCTCCTGCTATTGCTAGTCCCCCTGCGACAGTAGGTGCGACCCCCGACTGAGGATGACACCTGTTCCTTGCATACTTTGCAGGTCATGAGGGTCTCACATTTGCACACAATAGACACGTATCTATCAAATACTCTGGTATAAAAAAATGATATATACAAAAAACACCATAAAAATTATATATGTTTCAAAAAAGAAAAAAACGATGCAAACTTACCCATCTCACCTCGCTCCTCGCCTGGAGGTACAGGGATCTCGAGATCTCTCGAGTAATCAATCCCAGCATAAGGATAATCCTCTATGGCTGGGATCTGCCATGACAACCAAGAAAAGACGTCATCATCAAAGGACTCATTGGTCCTTCCACCACCCTGTCGTGGCAGCAACACTACCCATATACAAACCGTAGGAAGAGAGGCCTGATGTCCTCGTACCAACACTCGAGGACTGAAACTAGGAACTCTTTCAAAGAAGAAAGAGCATAGAATCATCCTGAACTCGAAGTTCCTCTGTGTCCGCAACCGGTAATTTGTCAGCTGCCTCATCATACAATCCAACAGTGTAGTGCTCCAGTCAAATATCTGTGCATTTAAGCACTGGACTGCACAGTTCATCTGTGCACGAGACGGCTGATGTAGAGCCGCAGAACCAGTCATTCGCCCAATAAGCAACATAATCGCCTGTAGTGATAAGTCCGTGATCTTGCTTATGGGAACCTGCAAGCTCGATCCGTCTGTACCATCCTCACAATAAAGTCCTATCAATTCCAATATGTTATAAGGCCCCGAAGGAAATGTCTGGAAATTGACTGGTTCCCCTCTCCTGGAGAGGCTAGTCAAAAAGTAGATGTCCTCTATAGTGGGCACCAGCGACTGCCCATCTAACATAAAATATTCTGCGTCAGGGTGCCAATATTCAAGCACGACATTCAACAGCCTAGGTTGTGCTCTCATGAAAGGACACAGGAAAAACTTGAGCAAACCACATTGCATTAACACTGCCACAACATTAGGGTCTTCCCCAACTAGTGCACTGATATCTTCATTCTCTCGTTCTCTCCATTGCACATACATCCTACACATGGGAAATTTTTCAGAAGGTTAGAACTTGCTTTTTAAACCTTTTTGCACTCATGGGAGGGTCCACGTGGGTTGTTGTGATGACAGTTGTGTGTACACACACTCTGAAATTAGATAGAGAGAGTGTACATGCGGGCTGTCATAGGACATCCCGCGTGGACCTAGGGCTGATCTTTTAAAGGTCGACGCCCCCCCAAGAAACCAAATTAAAGGCGCAAATAAAGAATTAAAAAGAAAAGGGAGGTATTATACTTACTTGGTCCTGTCGGATGGTCCTTTCATCCACTGTAGCTCTCGAAATCACCACTTTTATCAAAGGTTTTTTTTTGCTTCAGAGTCAATTTCCAAATCAACAATGGTGATAATGAGCTACCAACTTCTATTTATAGACTTTTTGGACTTTTTTTGTCACTTTTTTGGCCCCCCTTATCATTTTATTTAAATTGAAAACCATTTAGAGTGATTTAGGAGTTGCTTTGGAAGGTTATGATTGGGTATCGGGACATTTTTTGGAGTTTTGGGTCACTTTTGATGGTCTGTGGGAAAAACCTCAGATGATCAACTTGAGCATATAGGTTAGGTTTCCACCCCTACTTTTGTATCTCATTGTCTTTATCCCTTTGCCATAGGATCGATCCCATCAGGTTGCGACACAGAACCATCAGTGTTGCTTTAGAAGTGTCACTATTTGGTGGTAGAGCTTACCGGAACATGGATGCCCTAGGTAGATCCTGGTTGCATTATGGTGTCCATGCTGTCACTAATGAATGTAGGCTCGTGAGTCCTTTTTTTTTTCCTGATTACAATTTTGAGCCTCATTTGCATGACTCTTTACCTCACCCACGGGACTCCTAGAAAATAACGAGTCTTCTTTTAAGCCCTCTTCAGACCCTCTAAACATGAAAATATTGCCGAGTGATCGTGTGGCCTTTCACGCTTGTTAAACTGAAATTTGAAGTCACATCTATCCGGCGATAGATTACCCCGTTTTCGGTCTGGACGGTCAACTGTACGAACAAAGGTATACTCTAAGGAACTTCAGTTCTCTAGAAGAGTACCCTCAGGTATCATTTTAACCCTTTTTCGGGCCTGAGGGACTAAATGTACAAAAAAGGAACCCCCACGGAGTCCATAGTTAACCTCTTTTTAGACTCCCTAAAATTGAAAAGATTGCTGAGTGACCTTATTCTTTCACACTCGTTAAAATGGTCCAGAAGAACATCCCTGACGGAGTCCATAGTTAAGCCTTTTTCAGGCTCCTTAAAAATGAAAAAATGGCCGAGTGATCTTGTCTTTATCACACTCATTAAAATGGTTTTGAATATACGTCTTTTCGGTGCTAATTTACCCCTTTTTCAAACCGACTAGACTACCTTCGAAAAAGGTACCCCAGTAGAGTCTCCTTTTACATTTTTCAGACTCTCTAAATATGAAAAATCGCCGAGATTACCTTCTCTGGGCTCGTTAAACTTACATTGAAGGACGTTACCATTGTGTGTTTTGTTAACCGTGTTTGCATACTTGTGTCTTTGGTCTAATTCTAGCTCCATGTTGCTCCCAATTAAACCATCTGAAGCATGCCTTATACGCAAGCCCTGTAGCACTTTGCCTCTGCATCTTGACACCTTTGGTCCCATGAGGGATTTTTCCTGAGTGTCCTTTCTTTAAACATCAGTATTGTCCTTGTGCCTCGAACTTGTATGTTTGCGACACTCATTCCTCCTTTGTAACGTAACATTCTTTTATTCTTTTTCCAAAATTATTGAAAAAGACAAAAAAATCAAATATACCCCAAAAAGAGGAAGGGAAAAGTA
>SNQJ01S0032103.1:79077-105960 GCA_010110895.2 Picea sitchensis
TACACCACATCATCAAGCAGTTCCTAGATTTAGGAAATTTGTTAAGTTAGTTAGGCTAAAAATAGATTTAGCACGTCCTGATCATTAATGACAGGATCGTTTGTATTATGAGTTATAAATACTTCACCTTTCAAAGTATTGAGGGTTTTTGATCTTCACACCCTGACGTTATCAGACTGTAATCTTTTTGAGATCTTCCATTAATAAAAAGGAGGCACTTTTACAGGATTCTTGTGTGTATTCACTGTTGATGTCTTTCTCTCTAAGTTGAATGTTATTCTCGCTTTGTCATCATTTTGCTTTCTGAATCTAATCTGTAAGAGTAACGATTGTTGCAGGATTTATCTAGTATACCTTGTTTCTGACTCGAAAGATTTAAGTGTTTTATCTTCTGGTGTTTTCAACAAAGAAATTCTAAACTGCTTTTTTGTTGAAATCATCTTTCTCATCTTTTCTGTTGTTCACCATTTAAGCTACTAAAGATCCAGTGATTATATTATCCCTGTGAAAGTTTTTCCCTTTGTGTTTCTGGTTTGTATTTCATATTTTATTAAAACTCAGACCCCATAGCCCAATGGATGTTTAGACTGCCTCAACCAATTCGAAAAACACTTTGACACCAAAACCGACTATCTATTTACCTAGCCTAATATTTGAAATTTGAAACATAGCTAAATCTAATAGAGAGATCCCTCTCTGAAGTTGGAAGGGCTAGATCCCAGCTTCAAAATTGGTTGGATAAATTTACCTTAGTAGATTTCTTCTGTGGTCAACCTCTAGGAAATTTACCAAGTGCTAACATAGTGGCGACCGTACTGGGGACAGAACATAAAAATTTATTTTCACGTTTTCTTTCCCCTAAAAAGAAAGTTTGTTCCTGGAATATTGCAAATTTGAGAAGAAAGTAAGGTTTAGAGGTTGATTAGATTTGTACATATTATTTTCGGACTCATAAAACTAAAAAATATATATATATAAATCAAAAAGAAATCTGTCTCCCAAGAAAGTCTATACTCGATCTCATCCAGACCCAGAACCTATGATAGTGACCGATAACCCGGAACATTTGCTCAGGAAAAAGACCATAGCTGAAGGTTCAGCGATTCATACCCCCTTACATAAGTCCCTTTCTTTTTCAGGGGAACCCATTACCTTTCAAAACTCTGACCTTGACACCTTTTCACAACAAAACCTGGATAGAACACGATCTGATAGTTTTGTGGCTGGAATCATTTTCGACCCAACCGTTTTACAACCCCGAACCCTTGAAGTTTTGTCTCCTACTGCAAAACTGCAAATCACTCCCTCCGTGCTATCCAGTCCCTCCTCGTCCTCGTCTTCAGTCACTACCTCACCGATCATCCAGTCTGTTATCCCACCTCCTCCACACATCATGGAAGCTCGATATGCTAACTTCGTGTTGGTTGTTTCTCTTCATGCCAGGCCCCAATATTATCAAACTAGACTTCCCCAATTCGATGCAACAGGACCTTTGAGTGCACAACAACACGTTGATAAAATGAATGATTATTTTGATCTGCATGAAGTAGATGAGGCTGACGTTCAAATGAGATTGTTTGCCCAAATTTTGACAGGTGACGTTAAAAAATGGTACAAAGGTTTACGCGCTGCCTTCGTCCTTGACCTTACCACATTCCAAAGGAGTTTTCTAGACAGATGGGAGGTAAAGAAAAACCCTCTTCAAATATTGTCAGAATACGAAAGTATTAAAAGAAATCAAGGTGAGACAGTACAAGATTACTGCACTCGTTTCAATAAATTGTATAACACAATCCCAGCTGAAATCAAACCTCCACAGGGTTTGGCATTGATAAAATTCCCTGATGGTTTTGACGTTGACATGTCATACCAATTAAGGGAAAGAAATTCCACCACCGTAGAAGACATGTAGAAAAGTGCAATAAGTGTGGAGGCCAATTTGTTGGCAAAAAGGGCATGTCGGAGGTCAGAGAGGAGAGTCACAATTAAAGAAGAACCCTCCACATCAACCTTAGATTCCAAATTGGATTCTTTGGCTAGGGAAATGGAAAGAATGATGGAAAGGCTTACTGTGTCAAATAGAAATCCTCCAAGAGACAACCCACCTGCTCCTCAGGTTCTGAATCCTAACTTCAGGAGAAACCCTCCTCAAATCAGATAGAGAGATCCTAGGGATCAAAGAGAGCAGAGAGGTCCAGATCAGCAGATCAAACCTCCCCTGCAAGAAAATTATGCTGATGAAGGGGAGGAAGCGATTGAGGAATTGGAGGATACCCACATAAATCTCATGGGCATTCACGATAACGAACCTATTTTCCTTACCCAAGAAGAGAAAGAACTTTTTCTTCTCAACCAAACAAAAGTGAAGAAGCTGAAGATGTGAAATAGCAGGCATTCGAAAATGCCATTTTGGAGGTACACTGACAGTATAACCTGTGGAGTAAAAAGACAGAAGGGAGTTCCCCAAAAAAGACGATGGAAACGAAGAAGGGGACCGAAACCAAGAAGACCTCTGAACCATCTACCTAAAAGATTCCTGAGAAGGATATTGCCGAAGTTCCTGCAAAGAAAAACCTTACTATTCTGAAAAGATCATCTTAGCCCGAGGTTTCACATGTTAACCCACCAAGTACTTCTGGCCAGAAGAGCGTGGTGGAAAAACCAGAATTGATGAGCCAAGGCAGAGATCCTACACCCTTTAGCCTTGAGGGGGAATTAGCCAAAGTAAAAATTCCCATCCCACTTTCAGAGTTGATGAACAAAGACGTTTATCGTTCACAGGTGATTAAAGAACTGACCATTGAACCTGACATAGGCAAGAAGGCCTTAACCATTGGATCAACAAATCATTCAGACATTGTGAACCTTACTGATGATCAACCCGAACTTTTGTTCCGACCTGAAGTAGATGGTCGAGACGATACTGGTGATGTTGCTCCTTTTTACATCAGTTTAAACATACATGACCTGATCTTGCAGAACGCTATGCTGGATTTGGGTGCTTCCCACAATCTGATGCCTAAAGCAGTAATGGAGAAACTGGGACTGGAGGTCACCAAACCTTACAAGGATTTACACTCATTCGACTCCAATAAAGTTAGATGTATTGGTTTGATCAAGGACCTATGCATCACCTTAGTTTAGATTCCTGTGAAGAGCATGGTAATGGACGTGGTAGTTGCAGACATCCATCCGAAGTATGGAATGTTGCTATCCTGGTCTTGGGGTGCTAAGCTGAGAGGTACCCTGCAGCTAAACATGTCTTATGCCACTATCCCAGTTTTCGGGCAACAAAGAAGGCTATACAGAGAAACACCGATGAAATACATGGTAAGTAGCCAAGAAAAACCACACAACTATCCTCTTTACTCTGTGCATTCCGACTTGGATTCTTTTATCTTGTACAATGATGGTGACACAGGAGAACAAGATACTCAGCTGACAGAAGATACATCTAGTCAATATGAAGGCCAAGAAACCATTAAGGTAGCAAGGATGAAAAACGTGATAACTGAGGAATTACTGGCAGATTTCTGGAGCATGGATTTTGATGGAGTAGTGAGCAAAGAAGGAGTTGGAGCAGGAGTCTGGCTGCATAATCACAGAAACAGGTATTCATAAAACCATTCTTACAAGTTAAATTTCCAATTCACTAACAATATTGTTGAGTATGAATCCTTGATGCTTGGTCTGAAGCTTTTGAAAAGAGTTGGTGCTAAATAGATTATGGTAAGAGGTGACTCTGAGTTGATAATCAAGCAAATCAAAGGTGAGTACGCTGCGAAACACCCACATCTTAGAGCTTATAGGAATGTTGTTCTTGATGCCCTTAGATGTTTCACTGAGGTTGACTTGTAGGTAATGCCGAGGGGACAAAACATTCTGGCAGACGAATTGGCTACTTCACCAGCCACATGTAAGATTCCTTTCTGCTCGACTCACCCATACATTTTTGAGGTGAAATGCAGACCAACCGTTCCTGACAATATCAGGTACTGGCAAGTGTTTGGTAATGATGATAAAATCGAAGACTTTTTGCAGTGTTAAAATGATTTTGAATGTACAAATATAGATTTAGAGAACGAAGATGAAAATGTAAATAGATCTGATTTTGAAATTGATAGTGTAAATAGCGTAGATTCAGGAGAATTAGGCGATGATGAAATGGATGCTAATGTTTTACATTTGAAAAGCAACGTTTTGCCTAGGGGTCTAGTTCCTTTAGAGGACTTGTTTGATTTTAACGACGGAGCCAAAAAACCGAAAATCGAAGCCAATGGACAAGAGGTAGAAGATTGTAATATAGGGACGGAGGAGAGACCCGGGATAGTCAAATTGTCCAAATCACTACCCCCAGAGAAAAAACTCAAATATATTGAGTTGTTCAAAGAATATTCAGATGTCTTTGCCTGGGGTTATGAGGATTTGAAAGCTTACGATACCAGCATCATACAGCACAGGATTCCAATAAAAGAAGACCAAAAATTGTTCCGACAGAAACTTAGGAGGATAAATCCCAAGTTGCTCCCTTTGATAGAAAAGGAAATCAAAAAAATGTACGATGCCAAAAGCATAGTCCCGTTGCGTTTTTCCAAATGGGTCTCTAATTTGGTCCCTACACGTAAGAAATATGGGGAAATCAGAATTTGCATAGATTTTCGAAATCTAAATAAGGTCTCCCTGAAGGACAACTACCCCTTGCCCAAAATGGACCATATCCAGTCGAATCTCTTTACTGGACGGGTTCTCGGGTTATAAGCAGGTCCTAGTTCACCAGGATGATCAAGACAAAACCGCCTTCACCACACCATGGGGCACTTTCATGTATGTGAAAATGCCTTTTGGTCTGATGAATGCAGGGGCCACATTCCAGAGAACGATGGATATCGCCTTTGTGGAAGAATCGGGTAATTTTATTGTCGTCTATTTGGATGACGTAACTGTGTTTTCACGATCTGATGACGAACACCTTCGACACCTCAGACAAGTCTTCGAGAAATCTAGAAGGTTTGGGATTTCTTTAAATCCTAAGAAAAGCCTTTTCGGACTAGAGGAAGGCAAACTGCTAGGGTACATCATCTCCAAGGACGGAATCAAAATTGACCCCAGCAGAATCGAGGCCATACAAAAATTAGAACACCCAAGAAACCTCAAAGAATTACAGTCTTTTAAAGGGAGAATAAATTTTCTACGAAGATTCATTCCCAATCTGGCCGAGCTCCTTAGAAACATTACAAATATGCTAAAAAGGGATGTGAAAATAAAATGGGACTTTGAGTCCAGGCAGTCTTTCAAACAAGTCAAACGAGCACTCACAGAGGCCCCTGTCTTGATCAGTCTTGATTTCACTAAGGATTTTTATCTCTTTTCTTTCGCTTCCGAACATGCTATAGCAGCGGTCTTACTACAAAAGAACAGTGAAGGGTATGAACAACCCATATCTTTCTTCAGTAAAGCATTAAGAGATGCTGCTCTAAATTACAACAGAATGGAGAAACAATCTTTTTCTTTGGTGAAAGCCATAAAAGACTTTAGGGTCTACATTCTCCATTCCCACACCATAGCATATGTTCTGAATGCGGTAGTAAAGGACATCTTGACACAGGACAATCCAGATGGAAGAAGGGGAAAATGGATTGCTGTCATTCTAGAATACGACATAGAGATTAAGCCTACGAAACTTATCAAAGGTCAAGGCCTTGCTAAATTAATGGTTGAATCTAACTTCCATGCTCTTGACATTAATTTTTTAGCTGCAGCAGAGGAACAAGGCGAGATGGCGACTCTAAGTGTGAGAGAGGTATTTCTCAACTCTCCATGGTATGCAGACCTTATATTCATTTTGCAAAATTTACAAGCTCCCCCTGGTTTGACTAAGACTAAAGCTAGATTTTTAAAGTTGAAAGCCTTAAAATTATGTATTCTAGAAGGCAATTTGTATTGGAAAGATCCTGGAGGCATTATGTTAAATTGTTTATTGAAAGATGAAGCTGAAAAAGTGTTACAAGAATTTCATGCAGGAGAATGTGGTGGCCATATGAACTGGAAGGTCACAGCCAACAAAATCCTCAGGAATGGTTTCTATTGGCCCTCCCTATTCGCTGACGTACATCATAAAGTGACTGCATGTCATCAATGTCAGTTGTTTGAAGGCAAAAGGAAACTCCTTCCTCTCCCACTGAAACCAATCTCAGTTGAAGCTCCTTTCCAGCAATGGGGACTAGACTTCATTGGAGAAATACACCCTCCGTGTTCAGGCCAGCACAGGTGGATTCTCACTGCCACCGATTATTTTACCAAATGGATCGAAGCAGTGCCAAGCAGGCAAGCCATTGACTCTATTATTATCAAATTCCTTGAAAATAATATCTTGTCTCGCTTTGGATGTCCTAGAAAGATCATAACTGATAATGCAGCTACTTTTCTGTCGAAGAAGCTCATAGATTTCTGCAACCAGTAGCACATTGGTTTGGGGCATTCCACAACTTACTACCCTCAGGGGAATGGGCTGGCAGAATCTTCAAACAAAACCTTGGTAAACATCATCAAGAAAACGTTGCAGGAAAACAAGAAATTGTGGCATAACAAGTTGGTGTTTTCCTTATGGGCTGACAGACTGACCACCAAGAGGTCAATTGGTATGTCACCATACCAGTTGGTCTATGGCACAGAAGCCGTTTTCCCCACTTCCTTAGGAGTCCCTATCATGATGTTGCTTCAATATGTACAAGCCGAGCCAAATGAATCACAGAGAAGGATCAACCAAATGATCCATTTGCAGCAGTCTAGGGAAGACGTTTTCAACAAGACTCAGGTAATCCAAGAAAGAATCAAAAATATTTTTGACAAAAGAACCAAGGAAGATGATTTTGAACTAGGAGATTTGGTGCTGAGATGGGATTCCAGAAATGAAGACAAGGGAAAGCATGGAAATTTTGACAGTCTGTGGAGAGGTCCATACATGATTCAAGCATTCAGGGGGAAAACGCTTTCTTGCTAAACAATGCTAATGGGACATATCTGCCAGGAGGACCTGTAAATGGAAAAATGCTGAAACATTATGTGCCACCTCAGTACAAACTCGAGTTCCACTCACCATTGTACATACCACTTTTATTTTTTCACCTGCATTTTCTGAGTGAATAACATTAGTCAGTTAGTTGAAGCCCGAAGAGAAGACCCTAAGCTGCTGACCTCTGTTCTTCCAAATTTTGAGAATAAAACCAATCAATCAACGAAGGATACTAGGCAGAAGTTTTCAGAATGGCAGGAACCAGGATTCTTGGCACTTCATAGGGCAAGTACCATCCCCAGGTGGAGCCGCTGTTATCATCCTATAATTTATAGAATCAGCTGGTGACCGGGATTTTATCTGTCTTTAGTATTTTTTGGTTGACAAATGATATTTCATTCTGCAAATAATTTGAAAAAGAAAAGAAAAAAGAAAGAAAAGAAAAGAAAAGAAAAAGAAAAGAGGGCATAAAAGATTTCAATAAAAGCCCCATGCAATAATACTAACTTGGTCCATACCTTTCAAGCATGGCCAAGTTCTTTTTAAATTGATGTTGATAGGTTAGTGAATGAGTTTGGCTAACCAGTTTAATCTTAGCCAAAGTGCCTAGGTAGATTAGTGAATAAATCTGGCCAGACTGTCTAATCCTGGTCAGATAGCCCCAGGGTAGAGTAAATTCTTAACCCAACAGTCCAATCTGGGTTAACTGTCATAGGAAACTAGGTTAGAATATAGGTTAGTTGCATTGTTACTTCATTTTAATAAAACCAACTTGATGTAAATGTTGCACCATGTTTCAGATGTTTAAAAGATCGTTTGGTCGAGACCCATGGTGGTGTAGTCATGAAAAGTTTGTAGAAAAAGAATTTATCCAAAGTTTTCTAGGCACATGTTTTGTTCGCGCCCTCACTTATGCTCCAATCATGTATCAATGGTCTAGATGATCGCGCCCAGATATACGGTGGACAGATCATTTCGGACCCCCCCTGACCGTTCCACCTTTAATGGGGGGGTCTGGAATCGCTTATAAGACCCGCGCGCATATGGACGGCCCAGGATCGAGCGCACAAATCTACGTTCAACATTGGATTCCGGACCCCCCCGAACGTTCTGCCTTTAATGGAGGGGGGGGTCCGGAATGAGTGATAAAAGGCATGCAAAGATATGTGGTCAGAAAACAGGCACTCAGATCAATGGCTCAAAGTCTTTTTCGGACCCCCCCCCCGACTGTTCTTCTTTTAACCAAGGGGGGGGATCCGGAATGGAATCGTCCCTCTGGCGGGCCCCTTTTTATACATGGCATCATTTAAATGGCCCCGAGTCCCATCATCTCCTGCTATCTGACAGAACTTCGTTACCTCTGGACGTCACCTTCCACCTTTTCCCGAAATGGTCATGTCCCATAACTGCTGTCAGTCCTTCCCCCCATCCGCTCGTGGAAAGCCCCTTACTATGACCTTTACCTCCAATCAATATCCGCCACGTCACCCGTCCATATCCCTCAGCCACTGTCCCCTGCCATCTCACCCTCAAAGTGATCTGTTGGCCATTTATTACTGGATAATCTATCTGTTATCCAGCTGACCTGTCTCCCGCGCCCAACCGACCCCCTTTTTAGTTAAAACTACCGTTATTCCCCCTTACTGTCGCCATTCACCCATCGCACCAGAGAAATTCACCGCTTACTCCTTTGTTACAATCCATTGTCCTCATCCACATTCAGTCGCCCCCACTAACGTTGTGTTTTATTGCAGGTATTGTTGCAGAAATGGTGCCAAAGTCCAAACAAGGAGAAGGAGAGGAGAATTTGTTTCTCCCGCCTCCTGTCGACTTGGACAGGATCCCGCTGGTCGACAAAGACCGATTAATCATGGATACAAAATGCGATTTTGACTTCTCAGACCTCTAGTCGTGGCTCAGGGAAGTTTTCCTGGACCAAAGTGATGAAATTGGACTCTGGGAGTCCAATTTACCCCTCTACCTCTTCCCCCAGATCCACCATTTTCCCGAGTTCGCTCTCAAGTGTCAAGCTCACTATATTCCCAAACAAAGAGCTTTCATCTCCTCGTCCGGAGAGATCATGTTCCCCATCATGCCCAAATCCATAGACCATATGATGCAAATCCCCCGAGCCGACTCTGCGTCTCCCTTCAACCTAGAAATTCTTAAGGAATTATACCAGAAAATGACCTTTCCCCAAAGAGCTCAAATATTCAAGCTTTTTCTTCCCCCATCCGCTCAATTTCCCTCCACAAATCCTCCTTACCCTTCTTCAATGTTCTCAACTAAGGGAAACCAGTTCATTTCATCCCTTTGTGCTCTGTTAGGTTACTATTCTGATCAGTGGGTAGATGAACCCATTCTGGGTTTTCTATCCATCTTCTCTACCGATGAAAATCCCACCACCCAGTTTGACTTCAGCACATTCTTGGCAGACAATATTCACGAACATTTCGTGAATTTTGGCACGGAAGGCATGTTTAGATACTCATCGATACTAGCATACTTGTTCGTCTTCATCTAGGCGGATAAATTTGGCTTTTCCATGCAGAAGATGGATGGATATGGTAGACCTCAGGCAGTCACAGCATGGACTTCCTTTCTCAAGCACAACTCCACTGATTTCAGCTTCAAGGAGTTCATCGATCAATTCTACCACTCTGTGGTAAGCATGCTAGGTGGCAGGCCCGAGCCTTGAATAAACGATGAAGTCCAGAGAATCCTGCATCTCTCAGACAACACAAAGACCGGGGATTGGTACTTCTATAAAGATTACACCGAGATCAGAGTATACGGGTGCGAGTTGGCACCATATAAGCTGCCCAAGTATCTTCCTGTCAGAATATTTGCTCTAGAATATATAAGGCAGATAATAAATTTCGATGACATCCATTTTGTGTCATTAAAGAAAAAGCAGCAGCTTAGAATCAAGGGGCAGATTGGCTCCTTCATATGCAACAATCGGAGCGTCGGGGAAGAAGCAGACAGGATACTAAAATAAATGAAGTTCTCCATGAGCATCCCATGGCATTATGATCCATGTGGGATCATCTCAGAAATGAGGATCAAGAACAAAAACATCCCATATATCCATGAGTCCAGGCCTGAAATTGAAAAATTTTCAAATCAGACAGCGTGGGAGCCTAACACATTGGTCGAAGTACCACAGCAGGATCCCCCGACCACTGTATCTCAAACAGCCACGCCACAGGTCCCGAAGGAAAAGAGGCCTCGACAAGATTTATCTCCACCTGTCACAGAGGTATCGTCCGAAGAGTTCCAGCTACATACTAAGAGGCCCAAAACTGTTGCAGTTCCTGACTCGACCAGAGAAAAAGAAGCCATGTCTACAACAGTGACCAAGGTTGATAGGCCACCCTTCAGTTCGGGCCTCCATAAGGCCATAACCTCAGTAGTGACAGAGAAATCTACATATCCCCCACTGACCACCCAGCCAGGCAAAGGGGGACCGAAGCTGAGTATCTTCGAGAAGTATGAGCTGATAAAGAAAAAGAACCAGACCCTGACCAACAGTACTTGCGCCCAATTCTGGAAATAGAAGTCGACTACACAACATAGGTTGTTGTTGGCATTTGACACAGAGAAGGGCAGAATGAACATGGCCTTCCTCTAGGCACAGGTACCAGATCCAAAGGTGATCACTGACTACAATAGGGCCACCTTCAAATTCCAGACGAAGGACGTACATCTGGATGATCAGATGGATCTACACAAGCAGACATGGGAGATGGTTTTCTATACATTGGCGCATGCTTCCACTTCTACATCCAGATTGTAGGTGTCCCTGAACAATGTTCAAACATAGCTAAAGCTGGAGAAGATATCGTCCTTTGCAAAGGACAATAGGATTAAGACTTTGGAGGAGTTGGTCCTCAAAATCGATTACGATCCTTCAAATGTGAAAGAAGTGGAAGAAATGATCAAGAAGAAGAATGCTGACATAGCCTCCCTGAGGAAACAACTGAAACTCTCGCCCACGGAGGATTCACAGGCGAAGGAGATAGCAGAAAAAGAAGGAGAGAAAGATGAAATTCTCAAGCTGCTCATGGAGCAAAATGCACATCTTAAAGAAATGGAAGTTGAGATGGAGAAACTGTTAAAAGAGAAAGAGCAACTGAAGCCCATGGAAGTCATTCCATTGAATGCTATTCCAATTTCAGGAGTGAGCACAACATCAGTGACAGAAGTCCCATCCGCAACTCCATTAACATCCCAGGAGAAGACAATCGACCTGGCTAAGTCCATGGAAAAAATGAACCTGCAGGAAACAAAGATCAACACGCTAAAAAAGGAGATTGAGAACCTGCAAGAACTCAAATCTTCTTTTCAGACTAGCCTCTCCAAGGAAAAGTAGGTGACAGAGAAGATCAAATTGGAACTACAACATCTCAGGAAGAAGATAGTGGCATGAAAAACTTTGGTCAAGGTTAAAGAGAGTGTATGGACAGACATCACTAAGTCCATGAATGAGATATGGCCAATGATCTAGATCATGTTTGAGCAAAATGAGTTGGTGCTGAGAAGAAAACAGGCCATCGAGAAGATCAGATCAGAACTGGGAGAGATGCCAACACAGGCGAACGAGATCATCAAATTCCTCAATTCTAAGACCAGGGAAGAGCTGGAAGAGCTGAAGATTGAAGACAGAACAGAGACCATCCTTGAGGTCAAAAGAGTTTTGACCAAGAGGGGATTAATGCTTCAGTTTGAAGAAAAGTTTCAGGCCATGGACCTAGGGGTACAAATATTCTTCAGTAAGATTGAAACTCTCCAGAAAAAATGTCTTCTTGGTCTAAAAGTAATCAATGATAAATTGATGACACTCCCAAACTACAAGAAGAGATTGGATGATGTGGCTAAAGACAGTTCGATGTTTGTAGGCATTCAAGGGAGCATCACTGGCAACGCATTCCTAGATGCCCTCCAGTGGGACATCAGTATCCAACACAAGATTCGATACATTTTCCTCACCAAGCCCACATTCGCCAAATACACAGAAATGGATGAAGTGTATCGAAGGCTGCTCAAAGTCAACATGCCCAGTCATATCCAATGGGAGGATCTCTGTGATTTGATCGAGTAGCAGATGAGTTGTCCCAGTCCATTCAGATGAGTTCGTGCAGAGGCTTCATCAACGGCCCACCCAGAAACTAGCGTGCAATTACACCACATCATCAAGCAGATCCTAGATTTAGGAAATTTGTTAAGTTAGTTAGGCTAAAAATAGATTTAGCACGTCCTGATCATTAATGAAATGATCGTTTGTATTATGAGTTATAAATACTTCACCTTTCGAAGTATTGAGGGTTGTTGATCTTCAAACCCTAACGCTCTGAGACTGTAATCTTTTTGAGATCTTCCATTAATAAAAAGGAGGCACTTTTACAGGATTCTTGCGTGTATTCACTACTGATGTCTTTCTCTCTAAGTTGAATGTTATTCTCGCTTTGTCATCATTTTTCTTTCTGAATCTAATCTTTTAGAGTAACGATTGTTGCAGGATTTATCTAGTATACCCTGTTTCTGACTCGAAAGATTTAAGTGTTTTATCTTCTGGTGTTTTCAACAAAGAAATTTTTAACTTCTTTTTTGTTGAAATCATCTTTCTCATATTTTTTGTTGTTCACCATTTAAGCTACTAAAGATCCAGTGATTATATTATCTCGCCCTGTGAAAGTTTTTCCCTTCACGTTTCTGGTTTGTATTTGATATTTTATTAAAACTCAAACCCCATAGCCCAATGGATGTTTAGACTGCCTCAACGAATTCGAAAAACACTTTGACACCAAAACTGACCTATCTATTTACCTAGCCTAATATTTGAAATTTGAAACATAGCTAAATCTAATAGAGAGATCCCTCTCTGAAGTTGGAAGGGCTAGATCCCAGCTTCAAAAGTGGTTGGATAAAGTTACCTTAGTAGATTTCTTCTGTTGTCAACCTCTAGGAAATTTACCAAGTGCTAACACCCTAGATGTTTTTCGTAGAATAAATCTTGTGTATGCTATTGATTTTATTATTTCATTGATCCTTTATATGAATCTATCATAATAATTGCTTAAAATTTTAAGAACACTACTCTAGTTAACTGCTTGAGACAAAAATTCAACATGGTATCAGAGCAGACCTGAAAGAAGGAATTTTCATAGAAAAGAGGAGCTCTCCAAGTAAAACAAGGGCATAGGAAGACTCTGTTAACCCTAGCACACCTTCTCCCTAGAGAAGTTTTTATTTTGGACAAGTTTCATAAATTAGGGTTTCTTCATACTAGGGTTTTAGCATAAACCCTAGAAGGTGACATCTTCCACCTTGCCAAAGGACAATAGGAAAACTAAGACCATCTAGGCGCTCACCCTAGGATGGTGCATCTATTCCTTGGATCAAAATTCCAAAATTTGAAGTTTGATAAATTAGAGTTTCCTCATAAACTCTAATTCAATATGTCNTTCCACCTTGCCAAAGGACAATAGGAAAACTAAGACCATCTAGGCGCTCACCCTAGGATGGTGCATCTATTCCTTGGATCAAAATTCCAAAATTTGAAGTTTGATAAATTAGAGTTTCCTCATAAACTCTAATTCAATATGTCAATGCAACTATAGAATCAACTTGGAGCAAAATTTCAAATTGGCAGAACGCACTCTCTGGTAAGTAAAAATATTTCTTTGAAATTTTATTTCTTATCATATTTTCGTCATAGGGAAAGATGACTACTAGCACTAAGTTTGATGAGAAGCTTGAGGGTGTTGATAAATTTCGAGCATGGAAGTACAAAGTGATTCTCATTCTAGAAGAGGATGACCTAAAAGGATTCGTTGAGGAAGTTCCATAACTAGAGGGAGATGAAGCAAAGGAAAAACACAAGAAGAGCTTGGTCAAGGTGAAGAGAATCATTGCAGATTCCATCAAGGATCACCTAATCCTACATGTCTCATGTTTGACAACTCCCAAACAGATGTTTGATGCCTTATCGAGATTGTATGAAGGAAATAAAAAATATCGGAAGATGACCTTGAGAACATAGCTCAAGAGTGTGAAGATGTATAATTTGGAAACTATTCAGTCATACTTCACAAGGGTATCCTAGACTAAAGAGAAACTTGAAGACATTGGAGACAAAGTAGAAGAAGTTGAACTCTTAATGACCACCTTGAATGGTATCCCAATATCATGGGAATATTCATTCAAAGAATATGTTATAGAAGGAATATTATGAAGTTCAACATACTGTGGGAGAATTGTACTCAGGAAGAAGCAAGGTTGGCATCATGAGAATAAAAACTAGTTGATGATGATCAAGCCTTAGCAGCACATGCAGAAAAACGAAATATAAAGAAGGAGGATTATTCTCATTCCCACAAGAAGCCACACAAATCACACAAGGGCCAAAAGGACTACTCAAACTTCAAATGATTCATTTTTCAGAAGATGGGAATATTTTGTCCCAACTTGAAAGATAAGGTCAGAAAATGAAAGCATAAGAGACATCACACTCAATCCACAAAATATGACAAACCTAGTTAGAAGAGAGATAAAGGACATGAGTTAAGTTAAGAGTATGTTTTGATTTCAACTCTTACCGGAACAGTCACCCATGGAAGTGATACATGGCTCATTGACAGTGGTTCCTCCAAGCACATGAATGGATATAATGTTGGCATATTTATTATGGGCAGATAGAAGGTAGAGTATTTGTTTGTCATTGATGGCAAGCTCAACCCGATGATGACGAACAAGAGAAAGTGGCAAGACCAGTAGCGCAACGATTATCGCATGGCAAGATCAGAAGTGTAAACTCCAGGAGTCAAGCGTAAACTCCAAGAGTCAAGGAAGAAACTCACGACAGAAAATCCCGAAATGAAAAACCACGACTTAATCTCCATTTCAGAGTTTTGGATACCGAGAGTTGGAGGTGCCAAGGACACTCACGACAAGAATGATGAAATCCTGAAATGCGAAAGATCAGAGCATGTCAAAAACTCCATTTCGGAGTTCCACAGACCAAAAAATCAAAGATCAAATGAACTTTAACTTTTGAAGTAGTTAACCCCAAAATGCCGAAACAGACACATGAACAAAGACTCCATTTCGGAGTTTCGCAGACCAGAAAATCAAAGATCAAAGGAACTTTAACCTTTGAAGTGGCGAACCTCGAAATCCCGAAACAGACACATCAACAAACCACATCAGCAAACCACGTCAGCTACGGACACGTGGCATAATCAAGCAATGACAAGTGTCAAGATGATTTAACATTTTAGGCACATGTAAGTCACGAATCAGAGTGACACGTGACAGTTATTCGGCACATGTCAATCCACGTGTGACGCCAGCAGAATTACGTCACACCAGAACTTTCTATTTCGGGGTTTTACATAGCAAGCAGAAACTCCACCATCATGAAGTCTCAAACTCCAGAATGCCAAAAGGGACTATTGTGAGTCTCGAAAACCCGAAAGGAAAAACACCGAAATCTTTTCAGCCATTCAATTAAGAAAGAAGGGATCATATTATGAAGTTTTGTGGACCGTTGATCTGGTTCCATGACGGGAATTGTGACTTGGAGTGTCGAGACTCTTCACCACATGAATTCCAAAATGTTGGAATGTCGAAATGCGAAATGGAAAAATCAACGCAAGACCCTGTGCTTGTAATTCAACGGTGTTGGATACTTGGAAATCTGATCGAAGGGCTATTGTTGCTCTTCACAATTAATTGATTAGTTATGATTCTGTTAGTAAAATTGAATCATGGTTCTTGGATGGTTGGCGTTTCAGTTGTCGAAGCATTGTTCTAGGGTTTGAGGGGTAAATGAAGGGGTTGGACAGTATAAAAGAAACGCGCAGTGACTGTGTAGGGTTGGTGGTTCTGAATGAAAAATGAGTAGAACTGTAAGAAAGGGAAAATTAGAGTATGAGCAGTGTGAGACTGATAGTATGCACAGTGTGAGATAAAACTCAAATATGAGTAACAGATGAGGGATAGACAGAAGCAAGAGAAAAATTGCAAAACAACTTGAAGCAGAGCAGAATTGTAGAATGGACAGAGGAAGAGAAGAATGGAAAAATAGTTAGAAGCATACCAGATTTACAGAACAGAGAAAAAGTGGTAAGAATCAATTTTTCTGTGTTGTTGGTTATTCAATCATTTATTTATAATCAGGGAGGTGGGGTGGTGTTGGGGAAGACTGTGGTCCTCTGATATTCGAGTTGGTGCTTGAATATTGGGAGTTGTAGCTTCTATATAGTTGTGGCTAGAAAACAGGGTGGTAGGGTGGTGTTCAGGAAAACACAAAGTCTTATGTATATAAGTTGGTGCTTGTATAAATCCAGTTGGTGCTAGAATATTTAGGGAGTTGGTGCTTCCTTCTAGTCGGTGCTAGAGAAACCAGAGAGTTGGTGCTCTCAACAAGTTGGAGCTTGTAAAACAGAGGTAGTAGCCTCGCTTTTATTTGGTTCTAAAACATAGATGATGTACATAACTTAAAATACTACCTTTCATTTCGAAGAAGAAGAGGTTTTATCCCTTTATGGGTTTCCTCGTGAAAATTTGTCTATGTGTATATCTTATGTGTGACTGATGATCATTATTTATGTTGTCCATGTGTTGTATAATATTGATGATCACTTGAAGAAAGATTAAGAATGGTTTAATAGACTTAAAATTGTTTAAGCACAATAACAATGGATTCACCCCCCCTCTCAGTTGTCTTAGTAATTTCAACATATAAGAACTCATTCTCAATTTTATTCTAGAAGGATTCACCTCATAATGTGAAACTAGGATATGATTACCAGTACCCGATCAAAGGAGTAGGAGAAGCATCCTATAGATTGGATTCCAGAAAACCCATGAAGATGAAGGATTTGCTATATGTTCCTGGATTGAAGAAAAACCTCCTTTCCAAGTTAGAATTAGACGAGAAAGGATTCAGAGTCTCTTTTATAGACGATGAAGTAATTATGTGTCCAAAAGGAAAAACCATTGACGATGCAGTAGTGATTGGTTTCCAAGAGGGAGGCTTTTACAAATTGAAGGGACACTCAGATTCATCATTTGTACATAATACAATGACTCTATGTGAACTATGGCATGGGATATTCTCTCATATACACTAAAAGGCATTACCAATTGTAAGCAATATGGTGACAGGTTTACCAGATATTCAAGTAAACCATGAAGGCATATGCAAGGGATGCACACAAGTAAAGAATGTGAAGAACCCATTTATAAACAACTATAGAGAAGCAAAGGGATCACTGGACATAGTACATTTAGATGTATGTGGATAAATGTTAGCAAACTCATTAAGCAGGTATGTATACTATGTCTCATTCATTGATGATTACTCACGTAAAAAATAGATTTATTTCTTGAAAAATAAAAGTGATGTATTTACCAAATTCAAAGAATTCAAATCTCTTGTAGAAAATCTCTATGAAATAAAAATAAAGAATCTAAGGTCGGAAAATGGAGGAGAATTCACATTCAATGAGTTCAAGACATTTTTCAAGGAAGTTGTGATTAAGAGGGAGCTCTCTACTCCCTACAATCCTCAACAGAATGGTGTGGCAAAGAGAAAGAGCAACACTATCATGGAAGCAGTGAAATCCATGATTGATGATCAAGAATTACCGATGCATATATGGGAAGAAGTAGCTAAGAATGTTGTATATGTGAAGAGCAGAATTCCCCATCGAGTACTTGGGAATAAGACACAAGAAGAGATGTTTACAAGTGAAAATCCATAGGTCATCCATCTAAGAATATTTGGTTGTCTAGTGTATGTGCATGTCCCCAAGAATAAAAGATCCAAATTAAAACCATCAGGAAAGAAGGGTATCTTTGTCAGATATACCGAGACATCAAAGGAATACAAATTTTACATCCCTAGTCATCGGCAGATTGAGACTAGAAGAGATGTTACCATCAATGAGGATGAAACATTTAGTAGATTGAGACATAACCATACATATGAGGTTCATGATGAGGAACCTGTAGCTCCCAGAGTTGTAGATACATATGCAGGCACTGATGTAGTACCAGAAGAACATGTTTTAGAAAAACATCTCGATGTGGTAGAACCAAAAATACCTCCAGAAACGACTGCAAAGAAGGGAAGGCTAGCTTGGGCCCATGAGATTATTCATGATGTAGAAAAGTATGGAGCCCCAAATGGATCTTTTAGAGAAATCAAGAAATGATGAACATATTCCAATTATGTAGCACTGTTGAGCGACATCATTGATGTAGAGACTACAAGTTACGAAGAGGTTGCAGAGAAGAAATAATGGAAGGATGTCATGATTGAAGAGTAACAATCAATCATAAAGAATTATGTCTAGGATGTGGTCCCAAGACCAAAGGAAAATATATTCGTCAATTCCAAGTGGATCTACAAGATAAAGCATGCAGTAGATGGAAACATAGAGAAGTAAAAGGAAAGGTTCATGGCATAAGGTTTATCCTAGAAATAAGGAATAGATTATGAGGATATATTTTCTTATGTGGCAAGATACACTTCGATTAGGTCCATTCTTGTGATAGATGCAATGATGAAATGGAAGGTACGCCAGACGGACGTGAAGACAACTTTCCTGAATGGTGTGATAGAAGAGGAAGTGTATGTGGAGTAGCCACAAGGATTTGAGACACATGACAGGAAGTCACATGTGTGCAGGTTGAAGAAATATTTGTATGGGTTGAAGAAAGCTTCCAGAGCTTGGTATGGCAGGATAAACAATTTCCTGATGAGCTTGGGTTTCACCAAGAGTATAACAGATTCCAACCTTTACCTCAAGGTTATAGATGGTGAACCTGTGATATTTCTATTGTATGTGGATGATCGGTTTCTGACAAGGAACAAGAATCTCATTTCTGAGAGTAAGAGGAAACTTCCTACAGAATTCGAGATGAATAACCTAGGAATGATGCATTATGTCTGGAGGTATGGCAAAGACCAGATGGGATTTTCCTTAACCAAGGAAAATATAAAGGGGAGATCCTGAAGAGGTTTTGGATGTTGGACTGTAAGGCCATATCTGCATCAATGGTGCCGAACTTGAAGTTGTTGTGTGATACAACTTCAGAGATAGTGGATTCCACCGTATATAGGTAGATGATTGGTTTGTTTATGTACTTGATGAACACGAGGTGAGATATATGTTTTGTGGTGAACACATTAAGTTAGTACATGGTTGAGCCTAGTTTTTTTCACCTGATTGTATAAAAAAATGTGATGAGGTACTTGAAAGGTACAATATATTATGGACTTAGATATATCTTGGATCATGAGATAAGCTTGCAAGGCTACATAGATTCAGATTGGGCAAGAAATGTCATGGAATGGAAGAGTTCATCCCGATGTTGCTTCAGTTTGGGATCAGTAGGAAGAATATATGTGTATCACTTAGTTCATCTAAGGTAGAGTATGTGGTAGAATTTTCATCTTTTGGTGAAGTAGTATGGCTTCGGAAGATGACTGCAGAATTGTATGATCNCATCCCGATGTTGCTTCAGTTTGGGATCAGTAGGAAGAATATATGTGTATCACTTAGTTCATCTAAGGTAGAGTATGTGGTAGAATTTTCATCTTTTGGTGAAGTAGTATGGCTTCGGAAGATGACTGCAGAATTGTATGATCTCAAGTTAGAGACGACGTGTATCTTTTGTGATAACCAAAGTTGCATAAATTTTTCAGAAAAACTAGTGTGTGATGACAAGTCCAAGCATATCGATATCAAGTACCATTTATCCAAGAGATGGTACATAAGGGAGAAGTGAATCTCTAGTATGTCCCTATCGATGAGAAGATAACATATGTGTTGACTAATCCTCTATCGAGAGTGAATTTTGAGTACTTCAGAGAAAATATTGGTGTGGTCCAGAAGGAATTTCCCTCGTGAGAGGAAGTGATATGTTATATGTGCGACTCCAGGTGAAGCATAGTGTGGTGCAGTAACAACATGTTCATGTTTGGGCACTTACTATGGAAATAGTTAGCCTGACCTTGCACACAGTCACTAGACACGGATCCTTCAAGGAGGGAGTTTGTTCCTAGCTTCAGGAAGTGTAAATTGTGGATCCTTTGGGGAGGGTGTATTTCCATGATAACCAGAGGGAAAACCTGTGTGGTTGGAGGATGAGTAGCGTAGGGCAAGTTGACAGACTCTGGGTCGGATGATTCCTAGCCTGGTACTAGATGGGTAGTGTGTGTGCACTACATCACCTAACCCTTGTGGTTATATGCTTTTTCTATGTGGGGCCAAATGATTGGTGTGCCAACCAGGGGACTCGCCTAGGGCTAGTGGCAGAATAGTTCCTAGAAAAAGATAGATGCCCAACATTTTGTGAGTTGGAAAAAATCCCCACCATGACTATTGATCCCACGGATGATATGTTGGTAATGTATTGGATGCATGTTGTACAATTGGAAAACTTCCTATGACATATAGATTTGCGAAAATACAACAAGACAATGACCAGGTGTGAAAAAGCGTAGAAGCAGTGATGATGATCCTGTCGAGAACAATACCTTCCTCGCTAAGAGGGAGTGCTAATTTTTTTAGTAGCAATGGAATATATTCTTATTTTATTTCAATTATTCATGCCGGCCCTATTGCGCCATTGTAAAACATGAAATGTATTTTATAAAATGTCATTTTTCAATTCGGGCCTATTGTGCCAAAGAAAAAAGGTCAAATGTATTTTATAAAGTGTATTTTGTAAGTTCGGACCTATTGTTCCCTTAAAAAGTGTCACGTCGGTCGAAACCTAATTTTAGACTGGCCAACTAGTATTTATAAAAGAGACTAGCACCTCATTTGGAACAACACACAACACAAGCTCTCTAGTGTAAGAGAAAAGTGCGCAAGTCTTAGAGGGAGACACTACTACGACTAGGAGGGGATTTCGTGGAGTATCTTGGTCTATCTCTTGGTTTTATCTTGGTTATGTGGTGTGCTACTCTACCCTAGTCAATGGTTTGAGAAGGATCTTCTACTTCGTCAATTCTATCTTGGAGAGAGGCATTGTTCTTGGTTGTTGAATTTATATTGAGGAATTTTTGTTGGGTTTTTTCCCTAGAGGTTTTTCCCAGGGTAAATATTGTGTATGTTGTAGATATTATTCTTTCTATGATCCTTTATATGCAGTTATCATAATAATTTCTTAAAATTTTAAGAACACTACTCTAGTTAACTTCTTGAGATGAAAATTCAACAAAAATGTGGTGTGATAAAGAGTTAGAGGAAATGTAAGGTACTAGATCTATTATAATAGTTGAAAACATAAATATTGTAGAGAATAACAGGGGAAAAACACATTATATGAAACCACAACACCATAATAATACCTTTATTGATAGGAAACAATGTTCACTTACCTCATGGAAGGGAAACCTCTAGCAGAGAAGCGCTCTATTACAATAATTCTCATGAAAAAAGCTTATCATTCCCTTGACTCCTATTTATACTAAATATATCTACCAAAAGAAAAATCTAGAGGAAGATCTTCTAGAAGTGGAAGCTTCTATTAGGTCTTCTTACATTTGACTTATTCTTCCTTATTACTAGGCCTTATTAATATTGGCCTTTATTACATGGAAAATATATTATTCTACCTACATAAGTGGTTAGGTAGGTTAGGTCCCTAACATGCCCTCCCCCTTAAAAACATCCTTTTCCTCAAGGCATGAGATGAGGAAACTATTGTATAATGGTAGCTAGCTCCTAGGTGGCATCTATTGGAGTTGTATCTTTCCATTGTAATAACACTTCCTTAATGGTGTGATGATGAAGACGACACTCACACTGGTTGAACACTTCTTTTGGCTGAAACCAAATGGAGCCTTCTTCATCCAAATCAAGAAGACTAGTTTGATTTTGGCACTTAGTTCCAATCACCTTCGTTAAGTAGGACAACTATCCCATGCACTTGAGAATTGTATAAGGACCATAAAATTTGGGCGCCAATTTCTAACAATGGTTGGCCTTGAGTGAATTCTTCTTATAAGGTTTCACTAGAAGAAACACTTGGTCCCCTTCAACAAACTGACATATTGAGTGACCTTGATTTGCTTGTTGCTTCATGTGATTCTGAGCCATGACCAAATTCTCTTTGAGGGGATGAAAAATAGACTATAAAAATATAAGATTTTGGTTAACCTCTTGGAGATTTGAGACACTAGGCATGTATGAGAGAACTAAAGGTGGTTTATTTCCACATACGGCTTCAAAAGGAGTCATGCGAGTAGTTGTATGTTAAGAAGTGTTGTATCACCATTCGGCTAGTGGTAACTAATGAGGCCACTGCTTTTTCCTTTCATATGAAAAACACCTAAAATATGTTTCCAAACACTTGTTTAAAACTTTAGTTTGACCATCAGTCTCGGGATGATAGCCAGTGCTGAGATGCAAATGGGTTCCCTATAGCCTAAACATTTATTTCCAAAAATTGCTAGTGAAAGTGGGATCTCTGTCAAAAACAATAGAATGAGGCATGCCATGAAGATTGAATACATAATCCATGGAAATTTGATCCACAATGGAGGTGGTAAATGGGTGTTGAAGAGCATAGAAATGAGAATACTTGGAAAGAAAATCAACTGCCACCATGATGACTAACTTATTGCTCGATTTAGGTAAACCAACAATGAAATCCATAGAGATATCCCTGTAAATAGTGGGTGGAATCGGAAGTGGTTGTAGTGTGCTAGGGGATTTGACTATTTCTCCCTTGTTGCATTGACAAACATCACATTCTTCCATAAAAGTGCAAATGTCATGTTTCATACCAGACTAGAAAAAAGAACGTTTGACCTTGTCGTAGGTTTTGGTAAACCATGAGTACCCAACTGTGGGTGTAGCATGAACCTTATAAATCACCGTGGATTTAAGTTATCATTGTTTAATTAAATGCAATTGACCTTTGTAATGAAGCTCATAATTGTGCCAAGAGTACCCTGGGAAACTGGAGAATTGGATTGCAATTGTTGGATCAGACGCGAAATTTTGGGATTTTGCAGCCATTCCCAGTGAACATCTTGGAGCCAATATGGTACAATTAAGGAGAGGGGAAAAAGGGACCCTTCATCTTCATATTTTCTTGAAAGAGAATTAGAAACCACATTGTCTTTACATTTCTTGTAAATCATCTCATAATCATATCCAAATATCTCAATCACCCATTTTTGTTGCTCCGGGGATGAAGGAAATTGCTCCAGAAAATACTTGAGGCTTTGATGATCTATCTTAATTTGGAAGTGTTTCCCAAATAGATAAGGGTGTCAGAGATCCACTACATGAAGAATAGCCAAGATTTCCTTTTCATAGATTGATTGACCCAAATGTTTCTCTCACAATTGTTTGTTGGTAAAGGTCAAAGGTCATCCATCTTGCATAAGGATTTCTCCAATTCCTCTCACGGAAGCATCACATTCTAGAACAAAGGTATTTTTGAAGTCAGGAAGGGACAAGACATGAGTGGTGCACATAGTTGACTTCAAGTATTGAAATCCATGATCAAATTCTAGAGTTCAAGTGAAATAATTATTTTTAAGGAGATCAGTGATAGGTGTCGCAATCTTTCCATAATTATTAAAAAAATTGCAATAATATATTGTTAAACCCAAAAAACCACATAATCTTTATAGATTCTTTGGGCGAGGACAATCCTTCATAGCTTCAATATTCTTAGGAGCCACCCTGAAACCCTCCTTTCCAACAATATGACCCAATTACTTGACTTCTGAGGCTCCAAAAGCACATTTATATTATATGAGGAAAATTTGGTGATGAGAGAGTAGATGAATAACTTTATCCACATGAGAAATATGGGTTGTCTAGGTTTTACTATAGATGAGAATATCATCAAATAAAACTAAGACAAAATGATGGAGAAAAGGATGGAAGATATGATTCATGAGTCTTTGGAAAGTGGAGGGAGAATTACACAAGACAAAGGGCATGACCAAGAATTCATAGTGGCCCTCATGAGTTTGAAATGCAATATTAGGAATGTTTTCCTCTTTCATATGTAGCTGGTGGTAGCCAGAATGAAGATCAAGTTTAGTAAAGAATTGGGCACCACTTAATTCATCCAAGATATCATCGATGACAGAAATGGAAAATTTGTCTTTGATGGTGAGCTTGTTGAAGATGCGAAATTTAGGACACATGTTCCAAGATCCTTATTTCTTAAGTACCATGACCACATGATAATAATATGGGCTATTACTAGGATGGATAACGCCTGCAGCAAGAAATTATTGAACAATTTTCTCAATTTCATTTTTTTGGGCAAAGGGATGACGATAGGGACGAACATTGGGAGGAACATTGTTGGGGATGAGGGGAATGAACTAATAATGAACACCAAAGGAAGGAGGAAGTCCATGGAGAGTGGAAAAAATAAATTGATGTTTGGAGACAATGGATCGAAGGTCGGGAGGCACAAAGGGTGTATCAGTGGCGTGAATCGAATGGATTTGTGAAATAATGTTGGAATGACAATTTTTTAGGAGATTTTCCATGCAATGGGAATTGATGGTCTCATGGGAACATGTTGTGATTCCTTGGAACTTATATTGTTATCCCTTATGGTTGAATTGCATGGTTGATTCCTTAAAATCCACGAGAATGGGGCCCGAAGATATTATCCATTTGGCACTCAACACAATGTCACAACCACTCATGTCGAAAGAAAACCTATAACATTTAATATGGTAGTGACCAATTTGGAGGTGCACATTTTCACAACGCACCCCACATTTCATGAACCCACCATTGGTAATCATGATTTGAAAGTTGTTGACTACTCGGATATAGCAATTAGTTTCTTGGGTAATGCAGCGATGAATAAAATTATGGGTTCTTCCATTGTCAACGAGGATGATGACCTTATGATGATAAATGTAACCAATATATTGAGATTTTTTGGAGAAGAGAATCGAGTGAGAGAATTCAGGGAAATGATCGGTTCAACTTATGGAGGGTCAGAAGCTGGAGTCAGGTCAATGGATTTAGGTGACTCATCCACAAGGGGAGAATCGACATCTTCTTCATAAACATCCTCAAATATATCCATAAAAATATTTTTCTCCTTACAATTGTGCCCAAGAAAAAAAAATCATTACAATTATTACAAACTTCCTTCATTTGGCATTCATCCATTTCTACCCAGGTCCAATTCTAGATCTTTAGTGTAGTAGAAGGAAGAGTGGGAGAGATCGGTTTAGGAAAATCAATAAAGGAGGGTTTTCTGGTTCGAGAAGAGACAACCTGTTGTGCTTCCTTAGCTCTTTTAGTAGCTTCCACCCAACTCTAAGGGCGAGCCATGAGGACGTGGGCATAGATATCATCCTTGATAAATTATTCTTAGAAAAAAAGCATGAGACATGCCCTCTGTGTGAAAACCCAATCACTCAAAAGAATCTATAAAGTATTCCATTGTTCCATATTGTTTAAACTTTTTCAAACGACCTAAATGGTGGGTGTCAGTGTCAAAGCATTCATAAATATCTTCAACAAATTGTGTCCAAGACACATACCCTTGGTAGGATTTTTTTCTCCCTTTCCACCATTGCCAATGTTTCGGATCTAGATGGAGAACACGATACTGAAGTTTGGCCAACTCATCTATAATGCCATAAAAAGAGAAGTAGTGTTCCATTTGAGTGACCCAGTCTGTGGGATCCAAGCCATCAAATTTGTTCACCTCCACGCGAGGGGGACGCAGGTCCCACTAAAAATGGCTGGATGGAAAATAGGTGCACTGAGAGGATTCAATACCTTTAGGGTTATAAGGTGTCAAATAAGAGAAAGGATCTGGGGTAGGTTTAAACAAGGTGATAAAATTGTTCACTATGTCCTGGAATTGCTGACACATGACTATCAATTGAGTGATGGATGTAAGAAGTGATTCAATCGGAGCAAGATGAGAGTTGAGGTTACTAATACTGGAAGTAATGGAAGAAATATCAATCCAAGTTTGGTCATTATCTTTGTCCAAGGAAATGAGACATTGTTCCCAATATTGGTTGTGAGTGTGGGCCATGGGGATGGAACATGGGGGAAAGTGGGACCACACAGAAAGGGGTTACTAGTGATGGTACCACTATGATCAGTGAAAAGAGAGGAATTCAATGGAATAGATGCCAAATAGGGGTGTCGATAAGGGGTTAGGTCCACGAGAAAAAGAATTTTTTGAAAAATGATAGGTATGATTATGATCAAGGAGAAGAGAGAAATATAATGGGATAGGTCTCAAATAATGGTGCAGGAAGGATCTAGACTTTTTTTTTCTACTCATGTGGAGTTATACTCCTATATGAATAATACTACAGTGACAAAATTGCCAAATTATTAACAGGAAGAAATTTGTAGGATTTTCGCAATCATAATGCAAGAGGTCCAGCTGCACGATAATAGATCTTGTCTATTTTGTTTCTATTTTTGTCCCAATGGTTAGGGTATTCAGGGTTTCTACAGACGAGGGTTTTACCTATGCTATATCTCTCTAATATGTGTGTGGATTACAATAGTAGTACTCAAACCAATATCTCAAGGCACCAACTAAGGAGGATAGACCGTGACCTTCGTCGTACTACCCAACTACCCAGGTACTAAAAGTATCTTCCCAAGTGTTTTTCTCGATGGCACTATAGCAATCAAGAGGTCGATTGGTTTATCTACAGAGGGATTTAGGATATCTAGTTTGATCTGTATACATGTGTTTTCTGATGCGCTACCACTTAAAGGTGTACCAACAGGGGTTACAAGGGTGGCCAAGAATGTTTGTTTAAGTACCACTTGTAGTTTATACATGTATGCTTCCCCAACCACAGATTTATG
>SNQJ01S0032103.1:115523-129334 GCA_010110895.2 Picea sitchensis
ACCCCCCCCCTCTGCACTCCCCCGCGTGGAAGAGTGTACATACTTCTGGGGTGTAAATTCTTCATGGGGTATAAGCATGGCTGAAAGAAAGGAACTTTGAATCAGGAAGATAATCAGGCTCCACAACCAACAACATCCCCTTCATATGCTCTCTTTGCAGACAGATGGGCCACTTGAGAAGCACCTGTCCTGGCATTTTTCAAGAAGATATTTTGGAGGAAACTATGCTTGAGCTAGCTTCTTCCTCTGACTCTCCTACTTCTCTCTCTTATCCACATCTATCATATTTACCAGATGATGGAAATACACCTTCTTTAAACACTATTTCTGGTAAGCTACTATCCATATGTCCGACTTTATATGCCTCACTCCCCTCCTTAGAATTAGAACTTATTGAAAACTATACATGCTTAACTTTGAGACATGTTTCCTTTCCTACAAAGACTGCCTCTTCTTCACAACACATCTCTGCTACCCTCTCTTCTCTCCCTTTTCATATAGGTTCACCTATCTCTTTACACCTCCCATCCCACACTGGTGCGACCCAAACTAGCTTGATCTCCACCATACCCTGTTCTCCCACCCGGAAGCTACCTAACTCGCAACTGGAAACAACATTTCCCCCACTACCCTCTCACATAGCCACACCTTCAACTCTACATCCCACATCCTATAATAGTGAGACCCTTGTTAACCTGCTACCAACCACATACTGTACTCCCAACTAGTAGACACCTATCTCTCAACTGGTAGATACCACTCCCTCACTCCCCTCACACGTAGGCGCACCTACTTTACATCTTCCAGCCTTCCCTGGTGCGACTCATCTTAAATCATTGAAAACCACAGATCCTTCCCACACAATAATCTCAGTTACTTCTATTAGGCCGACTCCTCTTCCAAAGGCAACTTTAAATTCCCCCACTACCATCTTTTTGGAGATTCGGGACCTCTCTACTTCTCCTCATACACTTTCCTACACCCAGGCAGCAGGGAATTTTTGTGAACTAGATATTGAACATGAGGATTATTACTTCCTTTTGGGACTGAGTTAGTCTGAGCCTAGAGAAACTGCTCTTGGTACGATGCTTGACTCTCTCATTCCATCATACAAAAAAGTTTTAACACCAACACCTCTGTTGTGGGTGGGAAATCCCTCCTACGGACTAGCACTAAGGGTTTTATCATGCATGCAAAAATGACCTAAAGATTTTTACCTTTTACCATCATCCCATGCCTAAACCCCCATTACTCATATGCAAATACAAGGCTCAAGAGATTAAGTTGACGTACTTTATTTTTCGTGTTTGATGTCGATCCCTTTTCATGCCTGGTCATTCTTTAACTGCAACTCTCCTGCCAATGTTGACCTGCATTCACTAAAGTCAAACAAAGAAATCCACGTGCATTTGATCTATGAACTAACGGGTTAGAGATTTAATCAATCATACAATCAATATTCTAATAATGACAATCTCATATGGCGGGATGGGAAAAGCAATTCTTTTATTAACTTCACAATGATACCTTACAATGATAAAGTCGGCTACTGCTCCTCGATCTTGGTCCTGGGGTCTTCTTCCACTATCTTCCAACTACTTTTCTCTATACTTCTCTTTGCACAAGGATGGATAAAGGTTGGGACAAAGGGAATGCTTAATCGGGTATAGTTTATTTGCTATGATTCTCCTCCTTTCAAATGGGACCCCTAACCCTTCTTTTATAGGCTATAAGAAGCTAGGTATTTGGTGGAGTGACCGACCATGCATGGCCGAAAGGTTTAGTTAACTTACCCAAAGCTATGTGTTCCATCAACAACTTTCCTTTTTCTATGCTTTTGTAGGTACATGCGGGTTGTCTTAGGTCATCTAGCATGTACACATGTGCAGTAATGGAGCAGGGTGTGTGGGTCTTTATAAAAGGGGTTTTTAAGAAGAGTTGTTCAGCATTGTTTTGGCAAAGAAGGAATCTGAGAGGGCCTGATGCTAGGTAAGCATGTCTGGTAAAAATTAGGGTTATAAAAGATGCCCCCTAATGTGTGAGGTCAGAAGAGAATCTGATGGCTGAAATACATTAACAATCTTTACCAATGTTCCAAACAAGTGAGTCTAGGGACCAGAAATCGGGAGGGATCGTCTGCAAAATAATAATTGTCTCAGCGAGGCGGGCATACCCATGCTTGGGATAAAATAAAATCATGGATACCAATCAAATACACTGTAGATCCATGTCAGATAACTATATAAGTGTATTCACGAGAAATACACAGCGGAGCTACATCTCAAAATCAAAAAGATATACATGTAGAGTAGCCATCTTCTAGAAGCTGATAAGGCCTGATGGCTAGAGATGAGGTCTTCAGAACTCGAGCAACAACTTCAAAATGTTCAAAACTTGGGTAGGAGTGTAATATGAGTGTATGACTTCACTACCCAGAGGTCTTCGACGACTCGTCAGTCATGGACTAGAGAATCTTGATTATCAAACTGAAGGCTTCATTGATTTCGAACAAATACTTGATTGGACTTTCGGGATGGTCGAGCATGAGAGAAAGAGACAAACTGCAGAGGGGCCGACTCAAGCTTGGTAAAAACTTCCCTTGGACAATAGCATGACAAATGATGAGACCCAGGCATCATGGCATTAACATAAGTTTACGAGGCAGGAGGCAACGCAAACTCTCCATATGTTTGGAAGAATAACCAAACGAAGGAGGACATAGCTCTATGTAGTGAGAATAGCTTCCTAAGGTCGTATTAAATCCTAGAGTTTGACAAACAAACAGAAAGATGTGATTTATCCAAGGGAGACTCATTATGCTACCAATACAAATAAAATACTTTTCCCTTCCTCTTTTTGGGGTATATTTGATTTTTTTGTCTTTTTCAATAATTTTGGAAAAAGAATAAAAGAATGTTATGTTACAAAAGAGGAATGAGTGTCACAAACATACAAGTTTGGGGTGCAAGGACAAGATTGATGTTCAAAGAAAGGACACTCAGGAAAAATCCCTCCTGGGACCAAAGGTGTCAAGATGCAGAGGCAAAGTGCTACAGGGCTTGTGTATAAGGCATGCTTCAGATGGTTTAGTTGAGAGCAACATGGAGCCTGAATTAGACCAAAGATGCAGGTATGAAAACGCGGTTAACAAAACACACAATGGTAATGTCCTTCAATGTAAGTTTAACGAGCCCAGAGAAGGTAAGCTTGGTGGTTTTTCATATTTAGAGAGTCTGAAAAATGTAAAAGGAGACTCTATTGGGGCACCTTTTTCGAAGGTAGTCTAGTCGGTTCGAAAAAGGGGTAAATTAGCACCGAAAAAACGTCTATTCAAAACCATTTTAATGAGTGTGATAAAGACAAGATCACTCGAACATTTTTTCATTTTTAAGGAGTCTGAAAAAGGCTTAACTATGGACTTCGTTAGGGATGTTCTTCTGGACCATTTTAACGAGTGTGAAAGAATAAGGTCACTCGACGATCTTTTCAATTTTAGGGAGTCTGAAAAGAGCTTAACTATGGACTCCGTGGGGGTTCCTTTTTTGTATATTTATTCCCTCAGGCCCAAAAAAGGGTTAAAACGATACATGAGGGTACTCTTCTAGAGAACTAAAGTTCCTTAGAGTATACCTTTGTTCGTACAGTTGACCGTTCAGACCGAAAAAGGGGTAATCTATCGTTGGATAGACGTGACTTCAAATTTCAATTTAATGAGCATGAAAGGCCACAAGATCGCTCGGCAATATTTTCATGTTTAGAGGGTCTAAAAAGGGCTTAAAAGAAGACCCATTATGTTCTACGAGTCTCGTGGGTGAGGTCAAGAGTCATTCAAATGAGGCTCAAACGTGTAATCATGAAAAACAAAAAGGACTCACGAGCCTACATTCATTAGTGACAACATGGACACCATAATGAAACTAGGATCTACCTAGGGCATCCATGTTCCGGTAAGCTCTACCACCAAATTGTGACACTTCTAAAGCAGCAATGATGGTTCTGTGTCACAACCTGATGGGATCAATCCTATGGAAAAGGGATAAAGACAACGAGATACAAAAGTAGGGGTGGAAACCTAACCTATATGCTCAATTTGATCATCTGAGGTTTTTCCCATGGACTGTCAAAAGTGACCCAAAACTCCAAAAAATGTCCTGATACCCGATCATAACCTTCCAAAGAAACTCCTGAATCAATCTAAATGGTTTTTAATTTAAATAAAATGATAAGGGGGGCCACAAAAGTGGAAAAAAAGGTCCAAAAAGTCTATAAATAGAAGTTGGCAACTCATTATCACCATTGTTGATTTGGAAATTGACTCTGGAGCAAAAAAACCCCTTTGATAAAAGTGGTGATTCCGGGAGCTACAGTGGACGAAAGGACCATCCGTCTGGACCAAGTAAGTATAAACTACCTCCCTTTTCTTTGTAATTCTTTATTTGTGCCTTTAATTTGGTTTATTGGGGGGGCGTCAACCTTTAAAAGGTCATCCCTAGGTCCACACAGGTTGTCCTATGACAGCCTGTGTGTACACTCGCTCTATCTAATGTCAGAGTGTGTGTACACGCGACTGTCATCACAATAGCCCACGTGGACTCTCCCATGAGTGCAAAAAGGTTTAAAAAGCAAGGCCTAACCCTCTGAAAAATTTCCCATGTGCAGGATGTATGTGCAATGGAGAGAACGAGAGCATGAAGATATCAGTGCGCTAGTTGGGGAAGACCCTAATGTTGTGGCAGTGTTAATGCAATGTGGTTTGCTCAAGTTTTTCATGTGTCCTTTCATGAGAGCACAACCTAGGCTAATGAACGCTTTGGTTGACTACTGGCACCCTGACGCAGAAGAGTTTATGCTAGATGGGCAGTCACTGGTGCCCACTATAGAGGACATATACTTTTTGACTAGCCTCTCCAGGAGAGGGGAACCAATCAATTTCCAGACATTTCCTTCGGGGCCTCATAACATATTTGAATTGATAGGACTTTATTGTGAGGCTGGTACAGACTGATCGAGCTTCCAAGTTCCCATAAGCAAGATCACGGATTTATCACTGCAGGTGATTGTGTTGCTTATTGGGTGAATGACTGGTTCTGTGGTTCTACATCAGGCATCTCGCGCACAGATGAACTGTGCAGTCCAGTGCTTAAATGCACAGATATTTGACTGGAGCACTACACTGCTAGATTATATGAAGAGACAACTGACAGATTGTCGGTTGTGGACACAAAGGAACTTCGAGTTTAGGATGATTCTATGCTCTTTCTTCTTTGAAAGAGTTCCTAGTTTCAATCCTCGAATGGTGGTACGAGGACATCAGGCCTCTCTTCCTGCGGTTTGCAAATGGGTAGTATTGTTTCCACGACAAGGTGGTGGAAGGACCAATAAGTCCTTCGATGATGACTTCTTTACTTGGTTGTCATGGTAGATCCCAGCCATAGAGGATTATCCTTATGCTATGATTGATTTCTCGAGAGATCCCGAGATCCCTGTACCTCCAGGCGAGGAGCGAGGCGAGATGGGTAAGTTTGCATCATTTTTTTTTCTTTTTTGGAACATATATAATTTTTATGGTGTTTTTTGTATATATCATCTTTTTATACCAAGGTATTTGACAGATACGTGTCTATTGTGTGCAGATGTGGGACCCTCACGATCTACAAATTATGTGAGGAACAGGCATCATCCTTGGCCGGGGGTCGCACCTGTCGTTGCAAGGGCACCAATAGTAGCAGAAGAGCTTCCAGCCAACGAGGCTGAGAGGGTTTTGAGACAAGTTGAGCGAAATTTTACCTTGCTCACTCGCACCATCCCTATGGCAGAGATTGAGTATCTTCCACCATCCATGTAGCCTCATGTAGTGGGGGAACCATGGATGTGGATCCAACTGTTTCAACATTTGGCAAACGTTGTTGACTATTATAACAGGGCCCACAGGCCCTGAACTTAGTTAGTCTAGAATTTGATAGCCCCACCTATATATATTTTTTGAGGGCATAAGCCCCATGACTTGTTACTGGTCGTATTTTTGAGGCGCTTGCGTCCACCTATGTGCCCTGTTGCTTATGATATTATATAAGGATTTTTATGTCTTTTTGTGTCTTATGGATCATATTTTTCTTTAAAAATGTATTTACATGTTTATGTGTATGTATTTTTATATGTGTGCGAGATGCCAGTCTAAAATTTGATTAGCTAGAGTAATTGTAACTTGGTTTAATCTCCTAGGAACATGAAAATATGTAATATAATCAAAGCTTTGTTTTAAGAGACATACCCTAAGGAATTGTCGGTGTAAAGTCAAATCATGAACATGGTAGACTCTATTTAACTAAGACACAACTAGCTGAGCGTCTAAATAGACCCGAAGATGAGAGATACCAAATGACAAGGCGTCACGAAGCAACTCAATAACTGCATTGTACTCAGCGACATTGTTTGTGGTGTCACCTAAGCATATACCTCTGGAAGATAATAACTGGCCTTGAGGTGTAAAAATTACCCAATTTGCGGAGGCAAGCCTCCGAGTGTGCTGGCTAGCACCATCTGCATACCTAATGAATACCTCTGATTCACTTGACATCTGCCACAGTGACAAAAGATAACATCAAAAAGGACACGTCCATAATACTAAAAGAAACTAGAAAGTAATAGTACAAAGACTATACATATGTTACAAAAGGTTACCCAAGGTGACCTACCTATGAGTAATACTTCTTGAGGTAGAGCCCATTTCTAGGCTCCGCCAGAACATTTCCCTTAAATTCAACCAAATGATAAGCACCCTTTTTTAGAACCTCTTTTATGATGAAGGGTCTGAACCACATGGGTTTGAATTTTCCTGCCCCCAGGGGGTCCTTATATTGTTCATAGACTAGGACAAAGTCGCCTTCATAGAAAACCCGAGGATGAACGGACCGATCACACTGACACTTGACTTTATGTTTGTGAGCCTCATTGGCTAGGGCCGCATCACTACACTTCTCATTGAGTCGGTCAAGGTATAATAACCGTTCTTCAAGTGGAGAAGTGTCTGGCAATAACTGTACTACCAATTTTAGGGACGGGATCTGACGTTCTATAGGCGAGACTTCTTCCAGCCTGTAAATGAGTTGAAAAGGTGAGAAACCGGTTGCAGTCTTAACATACATTCGGTAAGCCCATAATGTTGAGTATAACATCAAATGCCAATTTGACTTGGTTGAGTTGATCGTTCGTTGTAGGATGGTCTTAAGAGATTTCTTTATAGCTTCCACCTGACCATTTTCTTGGGGGTAGTAGGGTGACGAATGTTCTTTCCACAACCCAAGCTTTGATGTTAACTCAGTCATCATCTAGTTTTGAAAGTGACTGCCGTGGTCAGTGACAATCTCTCTCGGGACGTCAAACCTTGCTATTATCTGGTTCAATAAAAAGAGAGTTGTAGTTTCCCCATCATCTTTAAATGTTGGCATATCTTCGACCCACTTCGTGAACTAGTCTATGGATACAATGATATAACAGTGCCCCCTAGATGAAGGAGGGTTTCATGTAGTGTAATCAATACCCCACTTGGTGAAGGGACCAACTGTGATGATAGGAAACATGGGAGCGAGAAGTGCCCTCATCTTCCGAGAAAAGACATGACACAGGTGGCACTTCTTGACTGATTTGATACAATCTTTGATTAGTGTCAGCTAGAAGTAACTTGCTCGTAAAATCTTTTGGGTTGTTGCCAACCTAGACAAATGACCGCCACATGCTCCGGTATGGAAATTGTTAAGCACGATAATTGTTTCTTCATGAGTGAGGCATCGGCGCAGGATGTAGTCTACACCTCTCTGATACAAAGTATCATCAAGTATAAGATAATTCTTAGCCTGATGGTGTATATGGTGACACTCATCACGAGAAGCAGAGGTGGGGCACTTCAAAGTCTGGATATAGATAAGTATATCTTCGTACCAAGGATCCGAATATGCGATCAAAAACATATCTCCTCTGATAGGCGACTCTTCGGGCATAACATCACTTGACTCAACCGGAAGTTCCGAAATAAGTTCTGTGAAGACTAGTGACTTTTTGGATTTCACTGAAACGAAATCTAAGTTGAATTCTTGGAGGATGACTATCCATCTACTTATATTTCCACCTATTACCTGTCGTGTCAACACGTATTGAAATGGATTCACAACGGGAATGAAGGTGGTGTTGCGAAACATAACATAATGATGGAACCATTGAACAACATGGACTGCCACCAATGCAAGTTTTTCGATATGAGAATAATTGAGTTCCGATCCGAATAGGCCTTGGCTCAAGTAATAGATCACATATTCTGAGAACAAATCATCTTCCTAAAATAAGACCATGTGGATGGTTGACTCTGTTGCAGCCATGTATAACAAGAAATATTTGTTATAGTTAGGTGGTCAAAGCAGAGGGGCAGTTGTGAGGGAATGTTTCAATGCTTCGAAAGATCATTGAGCGACATTGTCCCAATAAAAAGGAACATCTTTCTTCAGTGAGCGCATAAATTATTTTGTGATCTCGTCATAGTTGGCGTTGAAATGCCTTAAAAACTTTGCCTTACCCTGTAGACTCTGAATTTGAAGGATTGTGCATGGGGAAGGCAACTAAATTATTTCCTCAAGCTTGAGAGTATCGACCATGATCCCTGTTGTTGACACTATGAAACCTAACAAACATCCTGATGTTACGCAAAAGTTGCACTTGTTTGGATTCAAGCGAATCTAGAAGTAGCGACATCTCTCAAAGATAATTCGGAGGTATGTGGGATGATATGTTATCTTGCAAGATTGAGATGCTAAGTCATCTAAACAGGCCTCGACTATATGCTTGAGATCATGGAAATAAAAATACATGGCTCGCTGAAAAGTCGCTCCAGAATTTTTGAGACCAAAGGGAATCTTATGATACGTGAATGTACTCCATGGACAAATGAATGTTGTTTTGTGGTGGTCTTCGGGTTTGATTTGTATTTGATTATATCCCAAAAAACCGTCCATGAAAGAGAAGGCCTCACAACCTTCACATTCATCAATTATCTGGTCGATGAATGGTGTGGGAAAATTATCTTTTTGACAAGCCTTGTTCAAATCATGGAAGTCTGTACATACATGAATTGTGCCTTGTTTCTTATTGACCAGCACGGGATTTGACACCCATTGGGTCAAATGGATAGGATAGATAAAACTTGCTTTTAGCAGTTTCTCAACTTCAAACTTAATGGTTGCTACTTTCTTGGGATTAACTGGACAAAGCTTCTGCTGAACAGGCTTGGAATCCAAATAAGTTGTGATTTCATGTTCGACTATTTTTGGATCGATGCCTGGAATTTCCTCGTAAGACCAGGAAAAAATGTCGCAGAATTCTTTAAATAGATCTGTGTATATTTGAATCTCTCTGAGGGAACAGTCAGCTCCGACGAAAACATTCTCCACGACACCAGGGGTTCTAGAGATATTAATCGGTATGGTTTCAAAGATAGTTGTCATATTACCCTTGGCATAAACCTCATGTGTAGCTAAGGGATTAATAGGACAAGACCTATCTCCAGTCATAGTCAAGGTGAATTCTCCGGCTTCGATTCTACTTAACTCTGGGAGGAATTATGATCTGTGATGGAGATCGTCCCAGGGTTTGTCCAGACTAGTCATTGCTTCAATTATTGCTTCATTGGAGGGAAAGACTAAGTCTAATGAATTGGTGTCATCGAGAGAGCCTTGAGCCCAAATAGGATCTAGAATTGGATCTAACTCTCGTGTAGGAGTTGGATCTGTGTCATTTGAATCTTGTTGGAATAAAGAGTACGCTACTTCAGCTGCGGACAAGGGCATGGACATGCCAGGGTGCCCTGTCCCTTCCATTGTGGCTAATGGGGAAGGAAGTATCCACTGATCATTGAAGTAAGTCATGCAAAATGACAAAACTTTTAAAATTTCAACCTTATGGTGGTCGGATATGAACTTGACATCGCCTTGAGGGGGCGGGTAATCGAAGGTACCCATCAAATATGGGCACAAACAAACCCCTACGTTGACTACGCCTAGTTGGGGATTATCAATAATCGGGACCACGGATATCCCCAATGAAGGGTCAGATCTGGAGAAAGATAATTGATCAATGGTCACAATCCAGTCCTCGTGTGGAAACAACAAGACTCGCAAAACTGTAGCAACCACTGCTTGCATGGCGTAATTCCAACTCCTTCCTAATAAGAGATTGTAGTCGAGGGACGCGTCGACTACTTCTAACTTGACACACACGGTCTTCCCTCCTAACCGCATGGGGAAAGAGGGAATGACACCATGTGGTCGAAACAAACGACCATTGAAAGTAGTTAGAAGAGTAGGTGACGGAGACAAAACGAGCTAGCCAATGGCCTTCCAACATGACAATGACATAACGCATGTCAAGGTGCCCTCATCAACCACCATGCAGAAAATATTCTGAGTAAAAATTTTCATGGGGTGAGTCACTACTATCTGAAATGCTACGTGGTAAGGCAGATGAGGTTTTAAGTCGGTTGTATCCAACATGATTGTACCTGGATTACAAGTCTTGGTAGATCCTAAAACAACTAACAAAGCTTTCCTCTGGGAAGGGAATCTTTGGAGGACCTCCAAAGTGGACATCACACAAGGGGTTTGAGACAAATCCTCCACCACAGAATAGTTATGGGAAGCCCTTGCATTTGGGTTGTGAGAAGCTTTCTTGAACATGCCTTTTGGGATGCATGTCATTGTTTCTCCCAAATTCTTCTCAATCTAGAGAGGAAGAGATGGGAGTTCGGCTTCTTTTCCCTTCTCAGAAGTGCTTGGTTTACTGTAGTCATGTGCTATAGTTGATATAAAAGAATCACCCTTCATCATATACACATTCACGGATGTGGGATTGTTTGAATACGGAGATGATCCTTAACTACCCCCTTCAACGCTTGTAGAGTCTTGGGTTAGGTTTTGCCCATGTTGAAATGGATTGGTTAACACAACAGGCTGTTACTATGTCTCAAACTTTTGGGCCTCTGCAAGCTGAGGACATTGGTGGGTTGGGTGGTCTTTCGCGCACAGGTTGCATGGATACCTCGCCTTATGTTTCTCAAAGTTTCCCTCGCCAGCATTATTAGTGGGTTTCTTATCCCCTTTGCCTTTCTTTCGTTGTTTCTTCTTTCCATCAAGCTGTTGGGTGGCCTTTGGATTCGTCGAGTGCACTGTGTGTACATCCGACGTTTGGATAGGGGGAGTAGCCAAAACAGTAGTTTGGTTGGTCGTTGTGTGTTGTATAGACAATTGCTGCAATTGCTTCGTTAGTTGTTCAGCGAGATTTGTTTGTGATGAACCAACAATACCATCGGCACGTGGTCTAGATCTTTGTCTATTTTTATCAAGTATTGAGCGTGGCGCATCTGACAAGATCTCGTATAATAAACCAGACTGAGATTAGATTAGCTCAAATTGTTGAGCTCTCATGATGGCATCTTCTTCGGAAAACACTCTCGACATCGTGACGTCTTTGGATAACTGTGGGACCAAATACTTAAGGAACCACTTGAGTAGGAATGTTTGTGGGACTGGCACATTAATTAAACTCTTCTGGCATCTCCATTCTTGGATGTGATCAGAGATGTGGTCCACTTTTGTCTGTTAGAAATTGGCCAGCAATTATGTGCCAGCGTCGTATCTCACAGGTAATTGGAAATGGTTTAGGAAAGCCATTGCCAATTCACCGAAGGAAGAGTATCTTGAGCGGTCGATCTCAATGTACCATTTTGTGGCACTCCCAATGAGAGTACGTTGAAACAATCACAAGTCTACGGAGTCGTATTTAAATGAGTTAGACGAGCACCAAATATGGAAGGTGGTCCCATGATCTCCTGGATCTTCGTTAGGCTTGGCCTCGAACTTTGGTATGTTCTAAGGCAACTTCATCGGAATAGGGGGCCAACGCAGATTGTGACAGATACGCACATTCAACAACCTTGTCAAGTCTGGCAAATGCAAGGTTTCCAGGAAAGGTAGTTTGGGTTGTTGGTGATAACCATGGAAAAAGGGACCTGGAGTTTGACTGGAACCAAGTTGCCAGGAAAATTTCGGTTGTTGTCCTGGGTTCTAGGAAAAAACATGGCCATGACCAGCATACGGATTCTGTGTGTGAGGAGACATCATCGGTTGATTCCAAAAATAGGGCGTAGATGGTTGGGCATGCATTACATTTGGAGGACTTTGCGAAGGGTTGCCCCATGTTGATCCCATGGGCATAGGCATAGTACCTTGTCCGAGGTTCCATTGGTTGTGAAAATAATAGGCCCAGATCGGTATTCCTGAAGAGGGAACTAATCCCTGTCAAGAATTCCAAGATCCTGATGCGAAAGAAGTTCCTAGGTTTTCCCCTAGTGCAGGAATAGTACCCTGCATAGGAATAGGTTGTCCATAACCAGGGTTGCCCCCAGTCGGGAAAGCAGCTGACGAGAAAGAGTCGTTACCAAATTTACCAAACAAAGAAAATGGTGTCGAACCTACCAACATATTATGAGAAGGTGTTCCTTGACTCCCTGCTCTAAATAAACTATGGTGTGTGGGTGACCCGACGGATTGCTGGTGGGTGACACTGAGCAAAGGGGACAAAGGAGGTATATGACCTCCCCCGTAAGGGAAACCATTAAAAGGAGATAAAGTTCCCCCCATGTGTCCTTGTAGAGGAGCGTTAGAGCTCCCTTCCTCCATACCTAAAGTCTGTAAAGTGGAGTAGGAAAGTACAGGACTTGTACCTGAGCTAGGCATCTTGTATGAGAACGGAGGGCATGTCGCACTCGGTGTGAAAGGGGTTGTGGCCACCGCCATAGATGGGATTGGACCACTATTTGAGTTAGAGGCATTCGAGACCATGGTGGCTCGAACCGGTGATGGTGGGTTAGGAGGTGGAAAATCCCCTGTGGTGACAACCATAGTGGGAATTGAAGAATTCCCAGATGAAGTGATAGCATTTGTTTCCATTGCTGCGTGCAACACTGTCTAGCACTCATAAGGGTGAATCAGTACGATGATGGGTGCTGAAAGATCAGTGGTTGGAGTTTCGGCTGGACCAAGAGATTTCGCTCCAAAGTATAAAACGGTTGTTTCCTACGGATGTTGGTCGGGTACAATTTCTTGTGACCCCGTCGCTTCAAAAGACCCTTGTTGTTCTAGCTTTCTCCTTAGTGGTGGCAGAGGTGGCTCTAGTGTAATCGATGATAGGCCCAGAAGCCTTCGTGACCGGTGGATCTTCTGATCCTCCACTATGTGAGAATATCAAAGACACACTAGGGCTTTCTATTCATTCAAAAAACAACACACACTAAAAAGGTCCCTCCAAGATAAAACAAGCAAACACTAAACTAGTTGGAAGAACAATTACAACAACCAACACTAGAGCAACTTACTAGTGCAAGTGCAACTCAAACACGAAAGAGCCCTCTAGGTATACTCTATAAATCATGGCCCGATGTCTATCCTAGGTACCATGGTATACCCCCGCACTCACCTGTGTATGTCTCTAAAAAGATAGGCAACTAGGTTGCCAACACGCGAATAGTCACCAGGCGGGTACAGTCGAAAGTCGGGTAAACCACAATGAGCAGGGTATCGAGCCCAAAACCTGTCAAGGGTATTGAAGGCAAGTGGTCCTGAAGACAACTGAGGACCTCGAACAGATTCGAGACCCATGAAGCTTCGTGGAAAATGAAATCGACGGAATCCCAAGACAAGCCCTCTATATGTGTTCTCCACTACGATTGGTCCAGCTTTGGAGGGGTTATCTCCACTACCTTTCTGCACGCG
>SNQJ01S0032104.1:7463-36791 GCA_010110895.2 Picea sitchensis
AAAAGTAAATAATGCAATTAACATTATTGATATGTGAATATGTCTCTTATTAACGTGTTGATTTACATGAGCACTTACATTATGTAGTAGTGTTATTAAATTCTTTATGTAAATAAAAGTTGGTGCTTGATATTAATATAACATTGTTGGTATCATAGAATTTCATTTAGTGAATAACAATTGGTGCATGTAATTGTGGTACATATTTACATGAAAAAGTTAATATAACAAGTACAAATAACTGAGAGTATGGAATTTTGAATAGTAGTAGTTGCATGTAATTATTGCATATTTTTACATGAAAAGTTGATATAATGCAAGTACAAATAGTTGAGAGTATGGAATTTCTTGAGATGAATAGTAGTACTTTTTAATGATGTAGTTGAGATTATGGAATTTCTTCCCATGTGATTAATATAGTTGAAAATATGGAATTATAGAATTATTTTCATGTTATTAATATAATTGAGAATATAGAATTTTAGTATAATGTAATAATGGATAATACATACTTGTAATTAATGTGTATATNTTATGGAATTTCTTCCCATGTGATTAATATAGTTGAAAATATGGAATTATAGAATTATTTTCATGTTATTAATATAATTGAGAATATAGAATTTTAGTATAATGTAATAATGGATAATACATACTTGTAATTAATGTGTATATCTATATAGATAACATAAATATTATATTTGAGTTTATATCAACAAAGGTTCATTTAAAATCTAGATCCAATCTCTTAGGTCCAAAGGTTAAAAAACATTTTCCCATCAAGAGATTTGATCCTCCTTGGTTCTTGATAGATTTGGGGTTTAGATGAATCTTCTTAGATATTTAAAATATTGGAACTAAGATAAATACATATTAATGATTTATTTTATTATTATAGTATATGTTCTCTTTTTATTTTCTAAATTATTAACTTAAATCCATTTTAATGCAATCTTTTTTTATTGTAAAAAACTTTGAATGAAAATTTTTACCTCTAAAAATTTAATTCTTCTAAACTATTGACAGGTTCAAGATTAAGTTGAATCTAAATTACAAGAAGATTAAGTTGAATCTAAATTACAAGAAATGAAATAATGTTATAAAAAAAACCATTAATCAAACTAACTGTAAGATAAATGATTTAATCTTCAATATACAAAGTGTTTATTTAATTGAAATTGTAATTGTATAATATTATCGAGATTTATTTAATTTATTTGTTGTAGTTGCAAAGTGTTTATTTAATTGAAATTGTAATTGTATAATAGTATTGAGATTTATTTAATTTATTTGTTGTAATTTGATTATATTTAATAGAGTGTATATAGTTGTAATAATGTAATTGATTTTTAGTCAATATTATATTGAATATGTGGACATTGATGATATCACTTACCTTATTTATTTCTTATTAAATAGACTTTTCACCTCAATTGTGATTCTATTTGATATTAATATTTTGTTATAAGTTATAATTTAATATGTTTGATTTTTTTTAAATTGATGACATCATTTATACATCTACTTCTTGTAAAATAAACTTTTCAACTCAATTATGATTAAGAACATGCGTTTCTCCTTAAGAGGTTACAAGTTCAAATCCAGAGGGGGATAGGGTATGTATACCTCCTTAGAGCAGAGGGGAGTCCCTTGTCCCACAAACAAGAGGATCTCATACACCAATTTGATGTGGTGGCTTGACCATGACCTTAAAAATAGATTATTATTATTATTATATATATATAAAATAAACTTTTCAATTCAATTAACATTATTTTAATATATATAAAATAAACATTTCAATTCAATAATACTTATATTTATATATAAAAAATTATATGATTAAAATTAATTAAGATGTTAACTTGTTTCTTATTTCAGTAAATTTCTATATACCTTATATAAATGTAACTTGAAAATATTTCTTATTCATTATATTTCTCATGTACCTTATACCAATAATTATATGTCTCATGTAATGTAATTTATACCAATACCTTGAAAATATTTCTTATTCATTAACTCTTTATTATTCTTAAGACACAAACTTACTTTGTTTTTAGGTTATTTGAGGTATTATTTAGTACATAACAAAAATGTAGATTGAAAAATATGGGTTCCAGAAAATAAACGACATAAAGTAGAAAGTCACAAAACATAAAAAATCAACAAAGAATACCTGATTCATGAGGAAAAAAACGATTTCAAAGAGGTGACATGGATTTCAAAAGCATAACTTAGCCACATCAGGGGTCATTAGCAGTGTCATCATCATCCATGTGCAATGGATACTGACCATTTTTATTTTATTCACAAAAGCCTTAAAATTTCACTGTTGTAAAATTTCTTTTTTTCCTATGGTTTGTTTATGGCTCATAATTAAACTTGCGAACCCTATTGGAATTAACATGTTTACTGTGTTTCAAATATTTCATAGATCAAGCGTTATCGGTGGTGGGTCCAATCCCACGCCCAATAACTTTTGATCCTTGACCGAATCAAATTCCATTCATGTCATAAATACCGGATCTCAGTGTGCCTTGTTGCAATCAGTGTGCCTTGTTACTATATTTAAATATTGTTAATATTAATTAATTTATTTATTATTTTATATTAATAGTTTATTTAAAAAAAACAATATATAATTTTTTAGTTATTATTAATATAAATTTATTAAATGGAAAATATTAAAAGTAATTGTATTTAGGTTTAAGTGAGTGTGTAATTTTGATAATATAAATTTTAAAAATCAAATAATAATATTTTGTAATTAATTTATAATTAAATAAAAATAAAAATATATATATGAAAACAAATTATATGAATCAAAATTAATATATATGATCAATATATGTTAGTGAAATTGCAGATAAAAAAATAAATTCTACATATTATAATAAGATTTTCTTAAAAATAAAACATTATTATTAATTAATGTTATTAATATTGAAGGTTAATTAATTTAAATAATAATATTTATATTGAAGTAAATAATATCAATTAACATTCACATATTTTTTGAACAAGTAGATTCCAACTACTATATTGAGATATATAAGAAAATTGAATATTACAAGAAGTGTTATTAATTCCTTACAATATTTAGTAATATTAATGTTTAAAAATATTCATGAAAAGTAAATAATGCAAGTAACATTATTGATATGTGAACATGATTCTTATTAATGTGCTTATTTACATTAACACTTACATTATGTAGTAGTGTTACTAATTTTTTTTATGTAAATAAAAGTTGTTACTTGATATTAATATAACATTGTTGGTATTATAGAATTTCTTTTTAGTGAATAATAATTAGTGCATGTAATTATGACACATATTTACATGAAAAAGTTAATATAACACAAGTACAAATAATTGAGAGTATGGAATTTTGAATAGTAGTACTTGCTTGCATGTAATTATTACACATCTTTACATGAAAAGTTGATATAATGCAAGTACAAATAATTGAAAGTATGAAATTTCTTGGGATGAATAGTAGTACTTTTTAATGATGTACTTGAGATGATGGAATTTCTTCCCATATGATTAATATAGTTGAAACTATGAAAATATAGAATTATTATGCAAGTATGAATAATTGAGAGTATGGAATTTTTTGAGATGAATAGTAGTATTTTTTTAATGATGTAGTTGAGATTATGGAATTTCTTCCCATGTGATTAATATAGTTGAAACTATGAAATTCTAGAATTATTTTCATGTTATTAAAATATAATTGAGAATATAGAATCTTAGTATAATGTACCAATGGATAATACATACTTGTAATTAATGTATATATCTATATAGATAACATAAATACTATATTTGAGATTATATCAACATAGATCCATTTAAAATATAGTCCACTCGCGTAAGGAAGGAATGAAAGCCTGCACCCAAGATGCTCACTAGAGGCCGCCTAAAGGGGAGGGAGATCCAATCCCTTAGGTGCAAACTTATAAAAAGTTTTCTCATCAAGGGATTTAATCCTCCTTAGTTCCTGATAGATTTGGGGTTTAGATGAACATCCTTAGATATTTAAAATATTGAAACTAAGATAAATATATAATGATTTATTTTATTATTATAGTTCATGTTCTCTTTTTATTTTCTAAATTATTAGCTTAAATCTATTTTAATATAATTTTTTTTTAATGTAAAAAACTTGAATGGAAGTTTTTATTCTAGATATTTGATCCTTCTAAACTTTTGACAAGTTCAAGATTAAGCTTAATCTAAATTAAAAAAAGGAAATATTGTTATACAAGAAGCGTTTAAGTTTAAGATAAATAATTGAACCTTCAATATAAGAAATAAGAAATGTTTATTTAATTGATATTATAATTGTATAATATTATTGATATCCATTTAATTTATTTGTTGTAATTTAATTATATTTAATAGATTTTTTCAATATAAGTGTTTATTTAATTGATATTGTAATTGTATAATATTATTGATATCCATTTAATTTATTTGTTGTAATTTGATTTTATTTAATAAATGTTATATAGTTGTAATAATGTAATTGATTGTTCTTCAAATATTATATTGAATGAGTGGACATTGATGACATCACTTATCTTATCTATTTCTTATAAAGTATACTTTTTCAATTCAATTGTAATTATGTCTGATATTAATGTTTTGTTATATTTAATATTAGTTGTGTTATATTTAATACATTTCATACAGCAGTAGTAGTTATAATAATATGTTTGATTTTTTTTAAATATTAAATTAGTGGATATATGATGACATCACTTGTACATCTACTTTTTGTAAAATAAACTTTTCAACTCAATTATAGTTATGTGTATATATATAAAATAGACTTTTCAACTCAATTATAATTATTTTAATATATATATATAAAACAAACTTTTCAACTCAATTATGGTGTACATTTATATATATAAAATTTAATTATGGTATACATTTATATATATATATAATTGAAGTTTGTTTTTTCACCATTAAATTAAATTAAATTAAGGAATATAGCAGGAGTATAAACGTTCTACTTTTTGGGTGTTTTTTGGCAACTTAAATCCGGTGATGAATGATTGGATTTGCAGATTTGAGTGGCTAAGTTTGTATGATCCGAGTACCTCAGGAGTGTTTTTCAACAGGCTGAATCCATTTATGCATTCAGAAATACAATTTAAACAACAAAGAATAACTATTTTGTTTAAATTTACATCCCTAGATTCCAGCCAAAAAAAACCCCAAAATAAAACGTTTAACCAACATTTTAATATACATATCAGTCTAATTTATTTTAATTTTTCAAATGAGAAAAAAATTACATTACTCATCTCTTTTTCCATACTGAACTACTTTTGAGATTAAATAGAAAAAGACCCTACCGGTATTTCTTCCATTGTGAAGCATATTCCCTGTATTTCTTCCATTGTGAAGCATATTTTGTGAAGCATATTCCCTTTAGTAGCAAACAGGATATCAGTTCTAAAACATTCATAAAGCATCCTATAACTGAACAGCACACAGAATCTTATTATCAGAAATCATATTATTATGAGAAAGCATCCAAAAACCGAACACAGCACAGCTGATAATTATCTTCAGGGCCCAAGCTCCGAAAGCGTTTTGTAATGACTGGGACTGATGGATGCAGGAAACGGACTTGGGGATTGTTTAAATACAGACGCCGGTGGGCCTGGACAATTGTTTCCATTACAGGAAACCACGTAGCCAGAGTTCGAAATTTCCTCATCGACTTTAAATGGAGATCAGGTATGAATGGAAATTTTGTGATGGAAAAGTCACTGCACAGTGACCCGTCGCGACCAGGCAATTTTACAGTTCTCCATCAATGGAATCCAATTGGTTGTTTATTTTTGGCCGGAATCAATGGATCCAACTAAGGACAATGTATATAACAAACCCATAATTTATCTCAATTTTATATACGCGATCTTCATTTATTATCTTCGATCCGCAGTGTGAACGTATTGACTTTCAGATTCGAACAAAAAGTAGTTCCGTAAATCGATATTAAATGCTACGCACGAACTGAGAATAATTTTCAATTCCAAACTTCTGTGAAGTCTCATTCGCGAGACTGTGTATGCACGTTATACACTGACAACGACTATATATCTTAAATTGTACGTAAATATGTGGCGGAAATGAGAAAGATGGGGCATAGTCGTTTCAGAAAATCTCAGGTAGAAGCTCTCTAAGATTGGGTATGGACTTTTATGGAACTAAAAAAACAGATTCAAAGATCTCGCCACCAAAGCAGTTGAGGATTGGAAACTTTGTAGCGTGTAATTATCAATTTATAGTTCCAAGTGTAACACGTAGCAATTAGAGAGATTAAACGGCCGGATTAATTAGAAAAGGCTGATGGCTCCTCTGGCTGATAACTCATTTGTTGTTCACAAAAGTGCAACAAAGCGCGTAAGCGCGTACAAGATATTAGCGCGTATAGTTTGCGTAAAGCTGTGTTCAGTAATTTAGAATTGTTTCCATAATGTTTTTTTTGTTTTTCCTGCAGAGATTATGCGTGGCCCGCGGGGAGACCTTGATATTTTATAATGGCGTTTTCAAATTAGTGATCTTCACACATGACCTAATTCACATGTTATTTATTTTTATACCCCAATAATAAGAAGGGTGATGTTTGGAAAAAAACAAAAAAGAAGGGAGTTTTCTAAACGTTTTACTTTTTGGGTTTTTTTTTGTCAGAATCTGGCAATGTAAATTTGGACAAAATTTCTGTTTTTTGTTGTTTAAATTGCATTTCTGAATGCATAAATAGATTTAGCGTGATGAAAAATCCATGGGACACTAGGATTATACAAACTTAACCACTCAAATCTGTAGATCCAACCATTCATCACTGGATTTCTGGCAAAATCAAACGGAAAAAATTGCAGGAAAACAGTGAAAAGGTAGAATGTTTATACTACTGCTAAAAGAAAATAGCAATAAGAAAGTGTGTGAAACCAAAAATAAGGTAGTGTGTAAGTGTGTTTGAGATTTTAAAATAGTTTTTATAAATTTTAATGGTGATAGAATATTCTAGTTGGAAAAAAAACAAAAAAAAGGAGTTGGCTAAACGTTTTACTTTTTGGGTTTTTTTTGTCAAAATCTGACAATGTAAATTTGGACAAAATTTCTATTTTTTGTTGTTTAAATTGCATTTCTGAATGCATAAATAGATTTAGCGTGCTGAAAAACACATGGGGCACTAGGATTATACAAACTTAGCCACTCAAATCTGCAGATCCAACCATTCATCACTGAATTTCTGACAAAATCAAACAGAAAAAGTTGCAGGAAAACAGTGAAAAGGTAAAATGTTTATACTACTGCTAAAAAAAATAGCAATAAGAAAGTGTGTAAAACCAAAAAGAAGGTAGTGTGTAACTGTGTTTGAGATTTTAAAATAATTTTTATAAATTTTAATGGTGATAGAATATTCTAGTATCTTCTAGACTTTAAAATTCCTTTTTTTTTAATATTATCAACAAGATTTAATACATTTTTAATTAATCAAATTGATTTTTTCTTTTAACACATTTTCAATTAATCAAATTTATATTTAAATAAATGTTTATAAAATATCTTAACTTCTTAATATTTATATTAAAAATATATTTAGTTATTTTTTAATTCATAATTATAATTATTTAAATAAACACTATTTTTTCTTTTAACACATTTTCAATTAATCGATTTTATATTTAAATAAATGTTTATAAAATATCATAACTTCTTAATATTTATATTAAAAATATATTTAGTTATTTTTTAATTCATAATTATAATTATTTAAATAAAAACTAATTGAAAAAAGAAACTAATTGTAAATAAATTATTAGAAAGAGAAGCAAAACACTCTAACATTTAAATAATGTTAAGATTTTCAAGTGTTTTCAATTTCAATTTCTCCAAGAGTTAGTTTCTTTCCATCATCATCAAATAGGTCATCCAACAAATTTAACATATGTTTTATTATCTAGTTAATTATATAAATATTAGTTAGATATTTTGATCTTTTAATAAATAATAATTATTTAAAAAAATCAAAATATTGATATATTATTTTTATTTATAATTATGATAATATCAATAAATTAAATTTGGTTTTCTTTCATCATCAAATAAGTCATTAGATCATTAAACAAATTTAACATATGTTTTATTACCTAATTAGTTTATGTAGATATTATAAGATATTTTAATCATTTTAATAAGTGTGCTTTCTCTTAAGAAGTTACAAGTTCAAATCCAAAGAAATAAGATAGGGTATGTATATCTTAATAGACTTTACTAATATTCTTCTTCATCATTATCATAATTATAATAATATCAACAAAAATTTATAAATAAATTTCTTAGATATAAAATATTTTATAATATATATATATATATATATATTCACCTATTTGATTCCTTGAGTGAGATGTGGTTAGGTATCATAAAAATCATAAAGTTTTTATTTTTTTGAGAATTTGGATTTGTATATTTTAATGAATAGAAGATAAAGAAGAGAATGAAATTCTATTATAAAAATTACATATTATATATTATTGCACATAATTTTTATTATCTATTTGATTTATTTGAATCAGATTCTATAAAATATAAGAATACAATTACTTATCAAAAAAATAAAATTATAAAGTTTTTATTTATTTGAAAATTTGGATATATTTATTTGATTGCATAGAAAAAAAAAATGATCAAGATGATCATGTAGATTAAGTAAATTTAATTATTTCAGATATAATTTAACTGTGTATTTTTTTACAATAATATACTCATTAAAATCTTAGTATATCATTTGTGGGAATTAAAGTTGTGTGAGGAGGATAACAATCATTCCTTTCAACAATCCTAATCAAACACAATTAATCCTAATAATAATAATCTATTTTTAAGGTCACAACCAAGCCAGACATCAAATTGGTGAGGTATACATACCCTACCCCCTTTAGATTCAAACTTGTGACTTTTTAGGAGGAAACACATGTTCTTAACCATTAGGAGATGAACTTAAATTGTCATTGAAAATAGGATATTGGTTTTTGATTTCTTGCAATAATGGTTAAAATTATTTCTAATTGGCTTAAAGACATAGAGACATTTGACAAGAATGAGGTCTGTATTTATTTATCATGACTGGTCATTTCAGGAAGCTTGATGAGTCAATTTACATTCTGTCAATTTTCCTTCCATAATCATGATGAGTCAATTTACATTATGTCTTTATTGATGTCATTTTAGTTAGTGTGATTTTCCTTCCATAACCATAATAGATGAATGAATTTACATTAGCAAATCTAAATCAATCGATTTGCATTGCCAAATCTGATATGGCCTGTGATTTAAAGTAGCTTAATTTTCCTTTAAGACTAACCATGAATCAGTTTACATTCACAACTAATAGGTTGTGCCACCTTTCATTTAAAATCTATGACAGTGAACCATGTTACACATCACAGTGAAAATAGTGAGAAGAATATTTACGCATCAAGGAACTACTCGATTCTTTGGAAGTCCAGGTGTAACAAGCCCAGGGTGGTGTGCACTTGGAATGTTTGGTGAGTCAATGAAGGCTTCCTGTGGAAGTACATGTCGCAGAGATAATTTATCTGGGAAGAATATTATATTACAGATGCGCATATTTATTTACATGAATGCACGGTCAAACAATGGTGATGATTCATATACATCAGCTGTAAAGTGAGTCAAAGGTAGATCAGATAGAGATAAGATAAACAAACCAATCTAATTTCGTGTGAGGGAAAGTAAAGTTTTTCATTCGATGAAATCTGAAAATTCAAACTTTCATGGCCATTAACCTTTTTCAAATTCTTCTTCGACCCATATTACGTGAATTTATTTGGTCCTGGAATTGATTGAACGTAAAATGCAATTCTGAGAATAGACTTTTTTTGTAAGTCTTGCTTTTCAGAATTGTCAAAGTTGCACGAGCTAGAAGGGATGGACTGCTGAATCAAGAGGCTGTTGTCATGGAATATACGGCGGATAGATTTGGTGGCAGTTCGGTTGTCAAACTTTCACCAACTCCAGCACAATTCCCTGATTCTCGCCCCAATAACATTGACGAATATGGCAGTGCCTGTCAATGAACATGGAAATTGGAATATTTACGTTGGGTCAGGTTAGGTTTAAACCCTATGGGAGCCCATAGGTTACAGGTAAAATCGTTCTATCAGGGAGTTCGGTAAGGGTATTTAAAAGGGAATGGAAAATACAATTTGCTTAAATTTCGGTTGCAAAGTTTTTATTCGATTCAATAGTAATTTGAGGTTTTGTGTATGTGGACAAAAAAATTGGTTAAATTTAGGTTTCAAAGTATTTGTAAAAAATTATATAAAGTTTTTGGATTGATTTGAAATTGTACAATTTTTTTTAAATAAAGTTTTATTGTAATTAAGATATATTAATTTTTCTTGGGGAGGTATTGGATTAATTTGGAGGATTTGAACTCCAAACAGAATTAAACATAAAACTTCATATCACGACACTTGTCAATTGAGTTGTCCACAACACTTGTCAATTAAGTTGTTCAGGAGATTTAATATATATCAATTTAATTTTAAATACAAATTAGAAAAAAATAGAAAAAAACAAAAAATTTGTAACATGGACATTTTTTCAATATCTTTTCCAATTACTTTAGCTTTTGGTACAAAATTGTGGATAAGATATTGTGATTAAATAAAGAAAATTGAATTGACATTCTTTACATGTCATTATTAGAGGGTAATTATATCTGTTATTAATTTATAAATACTGTCACTCAGTTTAAACATATACATTTTTTATTAACATTTGAAGTTTGGTTTTGGTTGATTAATAAATACTGAGTTTAAACATATAAATTTTTTAACATTTGAAGTTTGGTTTTGGTTGATTAATAAATATTGAGTTTAACCAAATAATTTTTAACATTTAAAGTTTTAAAGTTTGGTTTTGGTTGATTAATAAATATTTTAACATTTGAAGTTTGGTTTTGGTTGATTAATAAATATCGAGTTTAAATAAATAATTTTTTAACATTTAAAGTTTGGTTTTGGTTCATTAATAAATATTGAGTTTAAACATATACATTTGAAGTTTGGTTTTGGTTGATTAATAAAATTGGCATCTAGTTTAAACATATACATTTTAACACTTCAGTTTAAACATATATATTTTAACACTTGATGTTTGGTTTTGGTTTTGTGGTAAATTTGTAATAAATGAATTTGATATGGTATATTAGGTAGATAATTAGGTGTATTTATAAGGATTATTATAATAAAATAAATTAATTTGTAAATTTATTTTAATTATGGATATATTAAATAAAGGGAGTAAATTTGGTGCAATTTATTCTTCAAGTTTTGCATATTATAAAAGATTTCACTTCAAGAAATTTGATCCATCTCAATACTTGATAAATCAGAAATGAAGATAAATTTATTCTTATTTTTAAAAATTCTTTACCAATATATCTATCATTTCTCTAAAACTAAATATGTATTTAATAATACTAATATTCAAGAAAAATACACAATGTTGTTTACTAAAGGGTTTTACTAATTCAATGTTCATTGGGATGAATATGGAGCTACATTGGATTTGTAAGCTAATTTTTCATACAATGTGGATTAATTTAGTTGATTATTAATCCCTAATTTGATACTAATTTCAATAAATTTTAATTTGGATTGATTTAGTTGATTATTAATCCCTAATTTGATATCAATTTCAATAAATTTTAATTTAGAATTTATAATGAGAATATTTTTTTTCAATAAAACTCAAAATTGACAAAACTTTATATATATAAAAATAAAATTATCAAAATATTTTTATTCACATAAAAACAATATTTATATATAGTTTTCATTATATATTTTTTATATAATTAAATTTTTATTGGTATGTAAATTATGTGAAATTTTAGGTTAGTGTTTGGTTTCATTTATGACAAGGCTAGATTACTTGTAAGCACATGAGTACAGGTGTTCCTTTTTTGGAGCCTCAAAGATGATTAACATGGGACACTTGTCCATATTATCGTCTTAGACAGTGTTTTTTGGTCTTGATATAAGACCTAAAATTGTGTCTAATTGGCTAAGAGCTAGTCTTTCTCAGTGGTAAGGAAAGAGGATAACAACCCAAGACCTAGAAACATATGAAAAAGAGAGAGTCTACTCTTTTATGGACCACCAACTAATTTTTTTATGTGGCTTGGTTTTTCTTAAATAACAATGATGAATTTTATAGGATTTGGTTTTTCTTAAATAACAATGATGAATCACTGGCATTTTATGGATAACTAGTTATCATTATCCTCATTGATGATAACAACTAGTAATCATTATCCTCACTACAAGTTAAATTAAGAACTCAGATATTTTACTCTCTTGAACAGAAACCAGGTAACTTCATTAAAATTATAACCTTTTTTGGTTGCAAGATTGGATTCTTCCACGGTAAAAGTGCCTTTTTCACCATTAAAAAAAACCTGAGAAGCTTTCTATTTGTAACCTGGAATTTTCACTGCTTTCGAGGGCAACATGCCTGAGAATATTTGCACTAGAATATTGCTGGGGGTGAAAGGTGAGTTGCAATGGATATGGATGAATTTGAGATTCAAGGAGGTGATTGGCTTACAGCATGTAATTGTCAAAGTGCAAGTTTTTAAATGAGTCCACCACGAGCATGACACGCACCCTACACACCAAATTCATGAAATTCCTTCGTCCTCATCACCAAGAGATGCCCACCAATCTCCATCGCTGGCCTGCCTTTCCTGCACGCTTGCACGCATTCTCAGATATTATATTAACACAGTGGATATACTTCCAACACTTGTACACACAACCATATCTGAAATCAACCAATAACGCATTTATAGCCACTTTCAGATTCGGCTGTAATTTGACTTTTTGAGAAGAGTTTTATGTACACGGGATTCTCCATGGATGTACTCCTTCCTCCCACTTTCGTACGTTTACGAGGTAATTAATAGATTCCCCATGTGGGTTTTAGCCAGCGAAGGGGGTTGTTTGAATTTTTCTGTGAGAGCGAGTCACAATTGTATGGAAGTCGCATTCATTCCAGCTCAACAGGATACGTTTTAGCTTTCCAGCTGGTGAAAGAAAGCAACGGAATTGGGTCCACCCAAGCCATCCGGCTGAAGCCAAGTGCCCATTTTCAACGATCCAGCTGCAAAATTAATGGGAATTTTCAGTATTTTTTATTCAATCCGCAAGCATAAAAGGGCGGGGCAGTCCCCTCTACAACATTTCAAACTCTTTGGCTTCCTTCCATTGCCTAAGTTTGTTTTCCTTCGTTCACAAGGAAACGGATTTTTTTGGTATTTTTTACCCTTTTTGGTGTGATGGAGAGACCAATGACCTTCTTAGCTTCGAATCCCCAATTACCCCCAGGCTTCAGATTCCACCCCACAGACGAAGAACTTATCCTTCACTATTTGAAGAAAAAAGCTTCCTCTTCCCCACTCCCTGTGCCTATAATCGCTGAGATTGATCTCTACAAATTCGACCCCTGGGAGCTGCCTGGTAGTTTAATCTAGATTCAGCTGTCCTGTTATACATATACTATCATATTTTGGATCTATGGGCATTTCTGTTGTTCTAATCGTCTCTGTGGTTTTGTATTGTTGTAGGGAAGGCATCGTTCGGGGAACGAGAGTGGTATTTTTTCAGTCCCAGAGACCGAAAGTATCCTAATGGGGCTCGTCCTAACAGGGCTGCTGCTTCTGGATACTGGAAGGCCACCGGAACGGACAAGCCAATTGTACTCTCTGAATCAACTGCAATACCGCTCGGTGTGAAGAAAGCTTTGGTGTTTTACAGAGGAAGGCCCCCTAAGGGCATCAAGACTAGCTGGATTATGCACGAGTACAGGCTTACTGACAGTGGAACATCAACCACTGGCCTCAGGAAAGGATCCATGCGAGTAAGCAATCAATTTCTCAAATTAGTCTACCAGATCTATGGATTGAAGTGAAATGAACATTTAGATGTTTTAAAACTTGTGAATAAGAGTTTAAATTACCTCGGATAGATAGCAGATAGGATAGATAATTAAACATAATGGTATATTCGACTTTTGAATAGGTTTTACGATCATAAAATCTCTTCTCTTTTGAATAAATCTACATTGTTTATACATTATAAAAATTCATTCGGGCACTTGGATGAGGTCATATTTGGAATTTAATGTTAACTACATCAGCATCTTCCAGTAACAACTTTAATATTTCTATCAGGCCTGTGACAAGTTACACGTTATTGGATAATGCTATATTTCATTGCTCTTTCACGATCCAGTCAAATATCAAATTGGTGTTTGGGATCCCTTATCTGTGAGATAAGAGATCTTTTTCTGGTAATGATTTGACTGCTAAAGTTTATGGAGGTATACATATTATTGTATATCAAATTGGTGTTCGAGTTCCCTTGTTTGTGGGACAAGAGATCCCCTTCTCGCAATGATTTGATTGCTAAAGCTTATGGAGGTGTACATACTATTGTATAGATTGTTCAATTTCATATAGATTTACATTAGTTTATATATTCAATGTTAATTTGAAAGATGTGTATCTAAATGTTAGTGAAACAGTAGTTTAAAAAATTGTGTTTTTTTAATAATAATAATAATAATAATTTATTTTTAAGGTCAAGGCCAAGCCTGACACCAAATTGGTGTATAAGATCCCCTTGTTTGTGGGACAAGGGTCCCCTCAACCTAGCCATTTGACTAATAAAATTTAAGGAGATATATATACCCTACCCAATTGATTGACTATAAACTAAATATATTTATTTATTCAATTTTAAAATAATAATCAAATATATCTATTTTTCTAATTTTACAACTATTAAATCTGTTCTTTTCAAATATAAATTGTGTTTAATAAATTAAATATAAATCTTCAAAACTAACCCACTCAATATCTTTTGTTTTCATTATATTTTGTCTCTCTTTCTCTTGGAATCAAGATGATCTCATAGTTGTATGAAACTTTATATAGATTTCATTAAACAAACAAGGAATTGCATTACATCCAGTTTCATAATTTCTTTCCCCTAGCAAATGACAAATTCCAGAATTCTTTTGACTGACTTGTATGTGTGATATTGTGTGTGCATTCAGTTGGATGACTGGGTTCTGTGCCGAATCTACAAGAAGAAGAATAGCAACCCTAGACTAACAGCAGCAAAAGAGAGGGACGAGTCTGGAATGGATGACGTTTTGGCCACTTTACCTGACATCGATCAAGATCAGAAGCCTGTCCTGCCCAAAGTTGCATCCTTTACTGGACTATTGGATGGTGAATATCCATTCTTATCTTGTTTTTTAACAGACAATCCAGATTACACTGGACTGGCCAGTCTACCAGAGTTGGAATCCTTCCACAACAACAGCAAAAGGGAGGAATACATGAACAACAACAACATCACAGCTAAACAACAAAGCTCCACAGCATTATCATCCATAGACAGCAAAGTTCTGGATTCTCTAAAGAGGACCCTTTCCTTAGGATGCATGGAGGAGGAACCTGCTCCTGCAAAGAGGACCAATATCAACAACTACAACAACGTGCCATTCTTTGTCAATGCTTTTCAACCGAACCAGACATATTATCAATACCCACAGAAGCTCATGTTCAATCCCTTGGAAGATTATTAAGACTTTGATGAAACTTGTCACAACTCATCAAGCTGTGAAACATACCATAAATCCTCATTACTTGCAAGGAGCCCACAGTACTACCAATTACAGCATGTACAGAAGCATACAAACGTCCAAATAGTACAGCAGGATTTTTTAGCATTAGGAGCTATTCAATAGGTCTCTTTTTCATTTTCCCATTTAGTTGCACCAAGCTTAGTCAAAGTCATACGTAGTCTGTAAACCGTGGTGGTAAACTATTCATATTGGCATAAAGTCTGTATGTTCATATAATTTGTTCACTGGGTCTTGGCGTTTGTAAAGCATACTGCAATCATAGTGTCTTCATAAGGTCTGGGAGTTTATTTATACATCAGTCAAGGAGTATTAGCGTCGGGAGGCAGGAGCACAACCCTGCACCAACAAAGCAGGGACATCAAATTTTTGTATCATCTCATCAGACATATGGTCTAATTCAATGGAACATTTATGCTTTCAATCACTGGACCGGATCAAATGGATTATGAAGTTTGTGCAAGATTCAAACATATCTTCCAACAGTATGGGTTCTGTTTTGCCAATTTCTGCATCGTACCAGGGGTTGTTATTATTATTATTAAGTGGATCAGGCCAATGAAAGGTAACCGATCCATAAATTACTGGAAGAAGGCATTGATTCAATCTGTACTTTTCATTTTCAGATTGTGTACTACCTGGCACAGGGATTTAGTTCAGGCTTCAGGAGGGAAAATAATTTCCCAGTGAGAGAGGCAATCAAGGAAATGATGTAGAAGAATAGGGACAGAAATGACCATCAATATTGTATTGTACTGCAGTGATGAGTTTGGAATTAATTGAAATATACCTTTCTTGCAATTGAAGGCTCCTGTATTGACCTTTGAACCTCATGAACATGCCATTTTTCAAGGATCAAGCTGTTGACAGACCGAAGATGCTCTGTGTGAAAAAATATTTAACCCTAACGTTAACGCTGTCTGGTCAAGCGTTCTTATCCTCAATCGCCCGTTTAATATATAGCCGCCACTACTTAATCAATTTTCAAAATATACACCTTGGTTTATCACGTCATATTTAATAAAATGCAAAAACATTGGCTGTGGTGTAAATGTTTGTTTTATGTTTTTTGTTTTTTTTACAACTATTATTGGAATGTGGTGGTCAACCTTTATCATGATTGGATTTTTTTTGTTTCTTCTGTATAGGAGTTTTGAACTTGGATAGCTATGTAAAAAGAAATCCATCTAAATCAATAATTCTATAGAAATTTGACTATGATAGGATTTTGTTGTTTAGTCTGAATAGGAACTTTGAATCTGGATCGCCATGCAAAACTAAATCCATCTAAACCAATAACTTTGGATAGGAGTTTTGAACCTGGATAGCCATTCAAAACTAAATCCATCTAAACTAATAACTCTATAGAAATTTGGTTATGATAAGATTTTTTTGTCTATTCTAAATAGGAATTTTGAACCTGGATTGCCATGCAAAACTAAATCCATCTAAACCAATAACTTTATAAAAATTTGACTATATTGTTATCTATATTATTTTAATTAACAAAACTTTTTATTTAAAATTTATATTTTTATTTATGTTATTTTCTCTTGTTATTAAATTGTATTTAAATAAGGTGAGAAAATAATAAATTACATATTAAAATACAATTTAAAAATATTTCTTATAATATTGGTTTTCCTAATGGTTTAATTCATCAAAATTAAAGTGATTTATAACAACTTTTTTAAAATTTGAATTTAAAAATAAAATTTTAAAATAAACCAAATAATTTCTTATTTTTTAAAATTTAATAAATAAAATTTRATTTAARTAAACTTATCCATCCTCATTATCATCAATAACATTAAATTAATAATAAAATGACTAATTAATTTAATTTATATATATAAATTCTGTTATAGATTATGTATGTTTGTAATAATTGTTTTAATCATAAAAAAAATTCAAAATAAAAATTAAATTAAAATAAAAAATGAAAATCATATTGACCTTATTTTTAATTTATTTAATTCATCACAAATTTAATTTTAATTTAATTTAATTTTATATTACAAATTATATTAATTAATTCAAATAAAAATTCAAAATTCAAAAAATATTTTATTTAAATTAATTTATATATAAATATAATAATTCAGGTGACAATAATATGTAAAATAACCTGTAAACATCAATTCATAAAATTATAACTACTTTAAATATATTGATCTTTGACAATCTTCTTTTGTTTTAATAGTCATAATCTATTGGTCCATCATCGTGCACGATGATTAAAAAAAATACCATGAACAATAATTTTAATATGTTAATTACATCACAACATTTAATACAAATTATTAAAAAATACAAACTATTAAAATATATAATAATTCACATATTAAATATTATTTTTACTTACCTAAACTTGAATACAAACTATTAAAATATTTAACAATTCACTTATTAAATATTGTTTTTACATACCTAAACTTGAATTGAAATGGTGATCAATCATGTGGCATCATATTCATAGGCGAAGGGAAAGGTTCAATACTTGCCACAAATCCTAACCAAGTTTATAAAAAGATAGAATGAGGTTAAACTATATTATTAGTCAATCATTAACAACATAATCATGAATATAAATGCCATATATTATTTTACATATATATTAACATATAAAAAGAATGAAGTTACACTAGATCTAAGATATAAGAGTAAGTTATTCAATCTTCAAAGAGTATTAGGAATAAATGACAGATTGGGATATAAACCCAAATTTATAAATATTATTTACATTTACATATATTGACATATAAAAAGAATGAATTTATAATAGATCTAAGAGTAAGTTATTCAATCTTGACATAAAAGAATGAATTTATAATACATCTAAAAGTAAGTTATTCAATTTTCAAAGAGGATTAGGAATACATGATAAATTGGGATATAAACCCAAATCTGTACCGTAATATGAAATTATAACATATCATTAATTCAAGAGTAAGTTATTCAATTTTCAAAGAGAATTAGGAATACATGACAGATTGGAATATAAATCCAAATTTTTAACACAATTTGAAATTATAACATATCATTAATTCAATTATTAATATATATGTTATGTTTTTTCACACATGTTAGAGTATTTAAACAATGATCACAAAGGTAATTTTAATTTAATAGGTAGTAGATTAATAACTCTAAATTATTAATGGGTAGTAGATTGAAGTATGAATCAAATACATTTCAAGTTGTTTCATTTAAATTTAATTTATAAAGTAATAAAATAAATTACAACTAATTTTTAAAAGGAAAATTTTGTTTTATTTTTCATTTTTTTTTTAATATCTAAATGAAGGACAACTCAACCACCATTTAAAATAACAATGGATGACTTTGAGGGATTCAATTCGAAGTAAAACTGAAATACTAATATAAGATTATAGTTAATTCAATTGTTAACATATATATTATATGTTCTTGCATACATTTTTATTTGTAGTTTTTTTAATATAACAAAAATACATTGTCAGATGACCATGTTATTCGTAAGTGCTTTTAATCCCTTTACATGACATTTATATGTCTAAACCATCATGACCAAAAATAATAAATTTGATCTGGTATTTTAGCTACATCATTAGCCTCTTCAAAAAGAACCTAAGTAACATTAAAAAAAATACATTTAATCTTTCATCTAGAGACTAATGAAGGTCTATTGTTATACAAAAATTGAGATAGAAACTATAATGGTTATTGTTAAGTCCATGGTTCATGATTATATTCTACAGTATGTCCATTCTGGATTACTGAAACAATCAAGGTTCCTTGTTCTAGCTTAACACCATCTTTTGAGGGTCCATCTGCAACACTGTTCTCATCCCTGTAAATATGAGAAAGAGATGTATATGGGAAAAATGTCAGTAGATTGCGAACTTCATCACACAAGGGTATCAATGTAAAATTCTTGTGAGTATTTTTTTTGCACATCTATTAGATAACCAGATCCGAGTCTCCAAAAATTTGTAATTGGGTTAAGCCAAACTATTGTGTTAGTTTTAGGACCATCTTTAAAGCCATCAATTCATAGAAGTTGTTAGGATTTAAAGTGTTTAGTTTTAGGACCATCTTTAAAGCCATCAATTCATAGAAGTTGTTAGGATTTAAAATAAACATTGTGATCTAAAGGTTTTTGCACACACATTGAAGTAGCTAAAAAGAAAAATTCCATTAATATTATCTAAAAGTGCTTGATCTACTTCACTTCCATGACCTTAAGGGAGAAGTAGGAATAGATAGTGGAATGAACCCAAACACATTTGAAGTATTTTTTATATCTTTACTTTGTAAATTGACAAGACAATGAAACACTATCAAACCATAATATTAATTATAAGTATATATGTAACTTAATTGTTTATTTTTAACAAAAAAGGGGGGACATTAGATATTAAAAAATACGCGTTGAAGCTAATGGTGGAATGCAATCTTTAGAAACATCAGTGTGCTAGCTACAGTAAGGTAAAATAGAACCAAAATTTCCAGGTTGGATTTTTTAAACCAAGTCCAAGACTTCCCTGGATTCAAGATTACTACTTCTTACTGGAAAGAATATTTCCGTACAAATTGGTGACATAAGAAAATGCAAAAGAAAAACATAATTAACAGATGCACCAAGCTATCTCATCACTATATATGATGTTATCCAATATTCACTGAGAGCCCCTTGTGATTCATAATTCCACTTCTTTCTCTCTACGATTTCCATTTGATTTCCTTCCTCTTGTTAAAGGGGTAGAAGAACACAAGTTTTTCTTTAAAATTTCTATGAAGGAGGGAGATTTAGGATTTTCTCCCTCTCGAGAATAACCAATATCCTTTCCCATTGAAGGATTATCTTGGGGAGCAGTCGAAACCCCAATTAGAGGCCTATCCATAGGATCTGAAACTAGATCCTCCCCATGAAAATAAGTGTTTCCCTCGAGTGAGGCCTCATTTCCTTTCGTTGAGATTTATGATTTATTTCGATCTTTTATTAGTTTCTCAAAGTTGATCTCTGTGATGTTATGCTAAGAATCTACCTCCACAGAGTCCCCTATTTCTACATCATGAGATTCCAATGCTTCATTATATTATTGGAGGGAATAGATTGGCGATATTGAGACCTATGATTAGGATGAATCCCTTGGGCTACTGCTTCTAATGATTTCTTGAAACCTATTTAAATCCTTGGCTTGCATTATTCTGGGATGGTTAAGTTTCTTGAACTTTGGGGAAGATTTTGGCGAAGTGCCCATATTCATGACAAATGTTACATTTGAAAGGAACCTGCTCATATTCAAGGGCCTAGAGATGAATCCAACCATCTAGATTGAGATGAATCGCTTCTGGAATCCCCTTAGAAAAATCCATATCCACACATATTCTCGCACATGTGTAAATATTTCCCTTAGGCTTGGAATGGGTTATAATATGACCCATTTTATTTCCAATAGCTATGAAGTTGTCTTCACCCACTATTGCAAGGTGCACTGAAATCCGATGGGATTTCGTCAATTTTTAGACTCCACACTGTCGACAATCCGACAAGGTCTTGGGCCCCAGCGTCATCGCTAGAATTGCGATGGTTATCCGATGTTTACAACATTTTCGGATATCCAACGACGTCGTCGTCGGTCTATTGAGGACCATGGAGGTCGTAAAACGGTGTAAAATAGGATCCATTTCCGACGATACACTGTCATCTTTCTGGTGTGCCCATCATCGGATAACCAACTACAATTTCGATGACCAATTTGATGACAGACACCCGTCAGAGGTGAAACACCTTCATTGGACACATTGTATCATTGACATAGAACTGACAACCATATTATCGGTGGAGATCCGATGAGCCTACAGTGCATCCGACGAAGGTGCTACACCTCCGACGAGCGCCCATTGTCGGTTTGGTCGTTAGAGATCCAACAATGTGCAAATATTAAAAAAAAAAATAACATTTATTATATATAAATGTATATTATATATAATATATATACATATAATCCAATGTTCACTATTTTATTTGAATGAATTCTTGAAGAGAAACTAACAATTTCCCATGTACAAGTTTTCACTGCTTCAAGCATAGTCTGAAAATAAGGAGGTGGGTCCGATTAAAGTTTAATTTGAAACCAAACTGTCCAAAACATTTTAGATGAAAAAATCCATATGAACAAATGCAAGTGTTAAATAGGGCAAGTATATTTTTGTTCGAAATTGATTGTGTTTCCTCTGTATGACAAACAAAATGTAACAACAGTATTTAACAATGCAGACAATGCAAGTCAATGATTACAAATCTGACACATTATTGAGGGTGTTATCGCTCTGTAATTTCTAGAGGTTGTAGAAGAAAGAACAGAGGTAACCACAAAACCACTTTGGAAGTTGGGATCTAGCCCTACCAGCTTCAGAGAGGGATCTCTCTGTAAGATTTAGATTTGTTTAGATTAAAATATTAGGCTAGTTATGATAGTTCAAGATTTGTTTGTTTGTTTTGAATTGTTTGGTTGATTAAATGCTTAAATTACCATTGGGATATGGGGTCTGTATCTTAAAATAGGGATTGGTTTCAACTTTTTATAAAGTTTCTTCACAGGGAAAGGCAATTAAACTGTTTGGATCTTGTAAATTTGGATGAAGTGAATAGGAAGAAATGAAGGAATTCCATCAAGTAAAAGAGAAATTAAGAATTCATTTGACTTAATTTTAGTTGAAAACATAGAAATTATTCAAAGCTAGAAACAAAGTATATTAAAATAAGTTATGTTCATCAACCTTCTTTTGAATAATTAGGATTAGAAACACATAAGAATGATAATAGAGAAAGGAAAACATAAACGTAGATAAATGAATTTCACCAACAGTTTGACACGAGAATCTTGTGAAAGAGCCCTTTTTTATTACTGATCAATCCGCTTGAATCATAAAAAATAACTTTCTTGGATGCAAAAATCAACCTTGCATACATCGAAATGAGAAGTATTTATACATTTATTTACAAAAGATCCTATCATAATTGATCAAGATATATTTTAGGAATATCTAAACTAACTATATCTCTAGTTACAAAAATATAGGAATGTTTCAGATATGTTCGGATTTCTAGCGCTGATTTGATGGAAACTGTTGATAATCTATCCCTTTGACTCCTTCTTAGATGTTGGTCCTTGCTGTTGAAGAGTAGAATCCATCTTTACTCAAGTAACTCACACAATTTGTCCCACCTTTTTTTTACTTGGGATTGACATTTTGAGTAATTTCCTGTAAATTTCATCCACTTTTGTGTATTTAGAAAAAGTGGGTTTTGGTGATAAAAATGTGTTTGATCTCATGTTGAATGTTCAAATCAAATTGCAGTGTTTCTAGGAACACTTTCCCAGTGATGCTTCCTTGTATTCCTGCGAATTTTGAATTATCTTTTGCCACTGTCTTTAATTTTTGGTTATAATTAGGCAAGGTGATTAACTTGTCATTTAACACTAATAAATGAGGTAGTCATTTCTTGTTTAGCACCTCAAACTTGTTGAAAAACCTCTGCACACTTGTGTCCATAACCTAGAATTTTTCTTCTAATTGCAACAAGAGGAGTTTCTTAGTTAGAACCTTTTTTATTTCCAGGATAGTTTCAGTTCTATCTTCTATCTCTAGCTCCTCTAGCTCCTGTTTGTTTTTAGAATTTAGAAACCTGATGAAATTTGTGGCTTCTGTTGTCTTTTCTCCCAATTCTTCCTTAATTATTTCAATGGCTCCTCTATCTTTCTAAATTAACTCATGCTTCTCAAAGATAATATGTATAGAAGGTCAAATATCTTTCATGGATTTATTGATGTCTATCAATATATTTTCCTTAGCTCGGGCTAAGGTACTAGCCATGGCTGTTTCTTTTCCTAAATGTTGTAGTATTTGGCTGAGCCTTTGAGATTTATGTATTTCGGCTTGATGACAAGTCTTGATCCTTGCTTTCTGTTCCTGTAATGACTTTACTTCTTCCTGTAACTTTTTGATTTCTACTCCTTGTATGGACATGTCCTCCATAACTGTCACCAATTTATCTGAGGCATATGAAGTTTGTGTTGGGGTTTATGTTGATGTTGATGTAGAAAATTATGTTGTTCTTATCCCCGTCAGGGGCACTGCATCTAGTGGAACTATGTCCAACTATGCATTATGCTCTTTTTCCTTGATCAACTTATCCATTTATGCTTCCATTTCCCTAATCTGTGCATTTTGCTCCATAATCAATTTGAGCATTTCTTATTTTTGGATCTCTATCTCAGCCACCTCTTTAGTTTGTGAATCCTCTATTGTTGGCAATTTCAACCGTTTCCTGAGTGATGCTATGTCAACATTCTTCTTCTTTGACATTATCTAGGTCATATCCAATCTTGAGTACTAATTCCTCTAATGATTTTATCTTATTATCCTTGGCCAAAGAAGAGATATTTTCAATCTTCAATTGATACTGGATATTAGTCAGTGATACCTGTAATTTGGAAGCTGTCATTGTAGTGTTTTTCAGGGTTGAAAAATCATCTCCCATGTCTGTCTGTGCATATCCATCTGATCAATATGATGGACATCCTTTATATCAAATTAAAATGAAGTCTTCTTGTAATCAGTTGTTGTCTTTGGATAGGGGACCTATGCCTGTAAGAATGCCATTTGCATTCTTCCCTTATCTATGTCAAAAGTTGACAAAAGTCTGTGCTGAGCAGTAGAACTCTGTTTCCAAAATTGAGTATGAGTACTACTTTTGAGAAGTTCATTCTTTTTCTTAATTTCCTTATAATTATAAAAAATATTTGACTCCTTTTCTCCATGAATTGATTCAGATGTTAGAGTTGTGTCTAGATTCCTTTTTGAAGCTGATGATAATGGATATCCTGTAAACAAACTGGTTGACTATGCTGAAGAGTGTGGTCCTTCCAAGACTATTGTAGACTACATTTCTCCCTCTTTAAGAAAACCTGTTGTAGGAATGGTTTTAGTCTTCTTCCTATATATTTGAAAATCATCTGCTGAGAGCTCTGTGAATGAAGGAGAGTCTTCATTCCTTGATATTTTCTCTTCTTGTTTATGAGGTGTGATAGTCTTTCAAGTGGTCAAAGACAAAAGCTGTTCTTCTGCTTCTTGCAAGGTGTTCTCTTCCCACTCAACCTGGTTCCTGTATTTTTCAATCTATGGCGTTTGTGTATGCACATAGGGAGTGGTATTTTGTTTGGTCCTCAACTAAGAAATAATTCCAAATGCGTCATATGACCAAGTAAATCTTAGAGGAAACTTCATCTGTTTTAAGAGGATGTCTGATTCTTCACTTGTTGATCCGTTGTTGCAAATAAATGGTCCTATCTGAGTTTTAATTATGAATTGAGATTTCTTCTTGGCTGCTACAAAGTGGATTTCATCTAAATTTATCATTTGTCTTATGTATTCCAATGCAAAAATCCTCATTGGGAGGTATTTAGGCAACCTGTATGGTGGAAACTCACATCCATACACCCTTATTTATGTATAATTTTTGTATAAATACTAGTCACTTGTCTTGTCTTGGCCTGAGGTATACTATGCTTATATGCTTATATGTAAAACCTTATGAATTTCTTCACTAACCCTGGGTTCTGTACTACTACTCAGTAAAAAAGTAGTTGTATAAATGACCTGATCAATAAAATATTTGAAACTGTACTCCACTGAGTTATTTCTCATCAATGAATTCCAAAAGATGATTGTCTGTGGGCTCCCTTGTTCATTTAGCTTCTGGAGTGCAAAAGGGAACTTGTCTTCTTGATAGAATATGAACATATAAACCAAAATTGAAGAATAATTGAATATTCCTTCAGTTTGAAACTTAAGAAATTGTTCATGAATGTTGTCAACAAAGAATTGACTGAAACTGAAGTTCATAGAAACCTTTTCTTTTGTAAAGAAAATGGACAGAAAACCTAGAATATGTTCATCTACCCATTCATCAGAATAATATCCTAAAAGACATGAGAGCATGGAGATAATGTGATTAACCTTCTCTGGGAAAATAGAAGAGGGGTATGATGGATTTTTCTTAGTCAGTTGGGCATCTTCAGGGAGGAAAATTTAAAAAATTTGGGCTCTCTCGGAAAAGGTCAATTTGTGATATAATTTATTTAGGGCTTCAACAAAGAAAGGGGTGGTGGAGTTATTTTGAGGGATCTGCAACATTTGGTTAATGGTCTCAGGAGTAATTGTAAACATAATTTCACCATTGCGGGATGCAATGTATTTTTTTCTTGGAAATAACTAGCTTGACATTTAAGGATGAATTCAGGGAAAAGGTAGGTTTGGGGAAACATGTAGAGGGGTAAATTGGATTCCTAGAGTCCAATTTCGTCGCTCTAGTCAAGGAAATCATCCTTCATCCAATAGTGTAATTGGAATAAATCAAATTCACACTTAGGATTTGCAAATTTATAATCTCTGTTTGCTAGAGGAATGTGGTCAAGGTCAATTGGAGGGGGAACCATTGGATTTCTAGAGGGGTCGACGGACTTGCCTTTGGGAGCCATAATTGAAAAACTGACAATAGAATAGGTTAGCAATGTTGTAATTACCAAGAAAATACCCAACCAGTTGAAGGTAAGTGATGGCGGTGGTAGTCTGGCAACAAGATTTGCTCGGTCTTCATGGGTTCTTAGTTAAAAAATAGTGTAACATGGGGGCATACAAGGGTTTTTTGTACGTGCAGGGATATCTGTTAGGGCGCGAGACCGTTATGAGACAACTAACAGTCATAGGAAATAGTTAATTGACTAACATATAAGAGGTGTGAGGACATGCTTCATGTAGGGAGAGGGGAAGTAACGACGGGAAGGTGAGCGGTATCGAGAGTGAATTAGGTGGATTTTAGAGGGGGGGTAGGAGGCGTGTGGAAATCGAAGGGGAGGGGGTGCAAAACAATGAGGGATTGCCATGTTAGGTGGGGTCGGGGCAGGGAAAACAAATTTTTGGACCCTGCTTAATTTTCTCTGAAGGGAAAATATATCTAACCTATATTCTATCATATGCATCTAACTAATTAATCCAACTTAAACAATTGGATTAATTTCTTCCTCTACCTAACTATTTTAGCCAAGATTAAACAGTTTGGCTAAAATCATTCTCTAACCTAACAACAGAAATTGAAAATTGTTTGATCATGATTAACCTGTATGATTCAAACAAGGATATAGGAATGTGGCATTCAAATTTGCAACCATTTCATACTTATTTTTCTTTTAATGGGGTTTTCTTGTTTTTCCCTTTTTTTTCTTTTAATTTTCTTTTCTCCTTTTTCCTTTTCTTTTCTTTTCTACCCTCTTTTCATTTACATTTTTTTATAATATTTTTCTTTTAATTTTTTAAATCATTTGCAGAATGTAATATTATTTACAATAGAAAATCATTGAAAGAAAAATATTCAATCACCATTTGATACTATGAACTATAGGACTCTAACATAGGGTATGAAATATCAATGTTGATAAACGGTTGGTATATTTAGAGGGTGGAGTTCTTGACCCACCCATGGTAAGCCAATATTTCTTTTTCACATATGCCCTATTTAGCACGTGCATTAGTTCATTTGGATTTTGTCTGGATTTCTCCACAAGTGTCGAGCATTGTGTAGGAGAAAGGGATTTTGTATTTCTTTGGTTTGGAAGGATTTCACAAAGGTGGAAATTAGAGAAAACACACCCATTAAATATTCAATTGCTTTCTTTTCACATTTTCACATCAAAGCCTGTGTTGAAGTAACCATTGCATAATACATAGAACGATTATCATACTAACCTCTATTGGAAGATAGTTGGGTAATTTTTCCCTCCCTACATATAAGCATAGAAAATCACCATAATAATTCAAAGGAGTTCGTTTTGTATTTACAAAGTAATAAAAAATCGTCATCTCTACTACTTGGGAAGGCTCATTTTCACGTTTTCCTTCAGCTTTGACTTTCATTGTAAAAATTCACATAGAAAGGCCCTCAACTCTTTAATATACCCCCCCAAGAAACTAATAACATTCATGAAAACTCCAAACACTAATATGCTAAGCTGTAACCAAAAAAAAGATAGCAAGAGAAGAACAAGGACTTTTTTAGGGTCCTAACCTGCACATAGGTAGAACAATATATTCAGATGCAATAAAGGTCAATATTAATAAGGCCTTGCAATAAAATAGAATAAGTCGAATGTAAGAAGACCTAATAGAAGCTTCCGCTTCTAGAAGGATCTTCCTCTAGATGCTTCTTTTGATAGACATATTTAGTATAAATAGGAGTCAAAGGTATGAGAACCCTAGCTTGGAGATTATTGTAATAGAGCTCTACTCGACTAGAGCTTGCCCCCTCGAAGAGGCCCATGAACATTGCTCTCAGAATCAAAGTGCTATTTCTTTTGTTATTCTTATATCATTTCAGTGTTATTGTGGTGATTGTTCTGGTTATATTACTGTTATTCTGCCATTTCTAGCATTTTATTTTTGTTCTACATACTTTTTATATCTGGTATATTATAGGTGGTATCAGAGCACTTTATTTGGCAGAAATTGTGGGTAATTTTTTTTTTTAGGGTAGAGACGTATTCCGACATCTTTAAGCTACAGAGATCTACCGTTACACGCATAAACCCACGGTTGAGGGATTCATACACAAAGGAAATACAAGTATTTCTTAAGCGCACATCTATTGGACACCCTTGTAACCCCTGTTGGCACCCCTTTGAGTGGTAGCGCATTAGACAAAACCTGTGTATGGATCGACCTAGATTTCCTAAAGCCCTCTTTAGATAAATCGATTGACCACTTGACTACTATAGTGCCACTGAGAACAACACTCGGGAAGATACTCTCTAGTACCTGGGTAGTCAGGTAGTACGACTAAGGGTACAATCTATCCTCCTTATTTAGTGCCCTGAGATATTGGGCCGAGTACTATTGTTGGACCCTACATGTATATCAGAGAGCTATAACACAGGGAAAACCCTTGTTTGTAGAAGCCTTGAATACTTAACCCTTAGGGACAAAAACATAAACAAATTAAAAGAGACAAGATCTATTGCCGCACAACTGTGTTCGGGTTGCCAAGTAACTACACATTTCTGTCTGGAAAATTTTTCACCATTATTTGAGACCTATTCCATTGGATTCATCTCTTCTCCCTTCTCACATTCATACATATCATTTTTTGGAATTTTTTTTACCCCACCTGCCCCTTTTCGGTTCCCTCGTCCTCATGGCCCATACCCGTAGCCAAGACTTGGAAGCTTGCTTCAATACCTTGCAATCTAGTCTCACCGAGACCCAACAAGAAGTGAAACAACTCAGTGCCAATGTTGCTGCCATCAATACAACCATGAAGTCCTCAATGGAGGAAATCAAACAAGACCTGACCACCCAACTTGAATATGTCTTTTCGTCACTCTGCACCAAGCTTCATATCCCTACATATAACCCTTCCTCTGACTCACCTCCACATACTGAAGGTGAACATTCCACTCATTCCCATAAATTTCAGCACCATCACTTTCAACGTGACCTACG